>JAQFYE010002083.1:0-19470 GCA_034694305.1 Protaphorura glebata | reverse complement strand
GGATTCCCAAGCGGTCACCCATCCAAGTACTAACCGGGCCCAACGTTGCTTAACTTCAGTGATCAGACGAGAACTGGCGCTTTCAACGTGGTATGGTCCTTGGCATAGTGATCTGGGTTTCTTGGCCCGTCAATGGATTGCCCTCAAGCAGTGGATTCATCCAAGTATTAGAGATAGTAAGGGAAGGAAGAGTTGAGAATCGGAAAAAGGTAAGAAAGGATTATGACAACTGGTGGTGTCAGGTTTGATTAAATCTTCGGGTAATTGCAGTGTTGTGGGATGCAGGAAGAGAATTGCGGGTGTGGGAATTCTGGGTGGTCAGTCTTATTATCTGTAGGAAGGTATGTAGTGGAGAAGATGTCAGTTTTTAAGGTTCTTACGGCGATTACTTCTTCTATCTAGAAGTTCTAGTATAAACTAGGAAAAGGTAATGTACTCAGTAGTACTACTATCACTACGACGACTACTACAGAGTAAGTGTATGTAGTAAACTTGACTAGGTTATTACTAATTCAGAGCACATGCATTGTAGCTTCAGCATTTTAGATGAACATCCCATTTCTAACTCATGTCTCCAGGCTCTCACTCTTCTCCAAAAACTCGCGAAGCCCAAGCACCTGCTCTCAACATTTCGACGCACTTTCTTCCTACTGACGCTTTCTTTCTTAGTCCACAACAAAGAGACCTTTCTCCAGTTAGTTTACTACCGCCTGAAAAAATAAAATCAACGGACGCTTAGCAAGCACTATTGTGTGAACAAAAGGATTGATAACGGGGTTCTTGCCCTTTCCAAGAAGTAACAAATGACCGCTAAATTCTAGTCTCGGAACCAGTTACGTTAGTAGCATTATGCGAAACAGGAAATACACTCTATTCTCATTTGATACACGGCGGAATCTCTGTGTAACGAAAAATGCTTTTTTTCGTTATAAGAAAATTTCTTTATAAACACCATAAAAATCATATTGAAATGAATTTTATAGTTTCGTTAAATTACATATAGAATCATTTACAAAATGTAATTCACGTTCATTTAAGGTATTCCAAACGTTCGGTTGTGCAAAATACTTGGCCAGTGTTATGAACCACCGTGTAAAATTGCATTAAGTATATTTTGTTAGTGATGTCATAGGTATTCGGGTCAAGTTGCTTTCGGTGTTAAAGAATTAGAACTTGTTAGAACTTAACTCAGAAGTCAATCCTCCTATCAGACTTATGCTCAATCGGTTCTCAATAAATGATGATTTCCGAGAACAGTCTACGGATAGTCATTTGCAACTTTCAATATTGTTGTCTACAACTTGCTCTGTTACACACTGAAGTGGTCTTAGAATATTTGGACTTTATAGGTAGAATTTATAAATATGTAGACCGATCCGCTTGGGCTAGCTTCAGAGTTCAGAAGCGGGTATTCCACTTTTGTGATACATACCTGGACACACTTACCTTAGGAAATGATGATAAATTGAAGTTATAAAATGTCGGACGAGTATTTTTTCCATGAAATCATGTCAGAACAGAGTGAAGAATTTCTAGGGAAAAGTTTTTTACCTGAGGAGTTGTCAAACGATAGCATTCGTGATGATGTTGTATGGCTTGCAATATAGAACTAATATTAAATGTTTGAATCACTTACTTGGGTCTTACAAGTTTAACTTTCATGATTCCTGGAAAATCCTGTGCCGCAAGTAGCCAATATCTCCTTGAACTATTAATCAAATGCATGGTGCCTAAAATGTAAAGAAGCCCTTATGCTCAATACTACAATTAGGTCTTGAGGGTCCTCCCTCTTAAGAACTATTTTAAAAGAGTTCGCGATAATGATGAAAATGACCAAAGAGCAGAACCCTTATACTCTGTAATGATTTCCAGAGGTTAAACTTAAAGAAATTTAATAAATTTTCTTGTCCGAGTTCTTAGACGTAGACAAGACTGTTCCGCCTCCATTTCCTCGGAGTTCCGATACAGAGAATCAATGGGCATTTTATTGCATTAAGTGACCTTTTTGGGGGAGAGATACAAGGAATTGGATACGGTGGAGTCCATGTAGTAGTGGTCAGTCAAGTTGAAGTGAATGACTGTATCTGAGTGATACAGTCGAACGAGCAGTGCCATGCATCACGAGACCAACACAGTGCATTTGATTTTGATAGGAATGGAGAACGATTGTCCATTGGGTTTTTTGGGTTCTGGTTCTTTTCAGTGGTAGAAAAGACATGAGTTTGGTGTTCAACTGGAAGGAATCACACCCGTAAAAGAACAAGCAGGTCACAATGGACATGGAGCCTCAAATAAATCCTCCTATCGCATCAAGCTTTTCCCATTTTTTCCGTCACGTTTCTCCCACAGATTACAAGGAGTTTTACGACCGTGGCAGCCCCAGCCAAACCCCCCTCTCTGTCTGACGACCAAGAGAGGATCACGACAATAAGAGAAAATCCACCAAATCCACAACTTTAAACCACGCTAGCAGATCTTGAGAACCGTGGACTAACCGTATGCGTGTCTCCAACTCAGAATCCACGCATTCCATCCATATCCTTTTTGAGTGCTCAAGCTGGTGGTGTGGTACAGAATATTTCAAATTACATTATACCAAAGATGGATTCCGGAATTTTTGCATGCTCAGATTTCTCAGATCTCGAAAATCTAAACTTGACATTTCATTCACCGACTTGAACACTTAGACTGTAGGAATTATGGTTAAATATTGCAGTGACAATTCTAGTTTACGAACAGAACAGCAGAATTTTAACGAGAGTCAGTTCATTTTAATGTGAATTCGGGTAGTCAGCAATAACTTCTGTAAATAGTAGCACGTACCTCGCACTAATGGCATGTCTAAGGAAATATGGGAAAGTCCAGATTAATGTCATTTTCACTCCAGCAAAACATTACCGATCATCACCACATAGAATCTCTGGTTGATTGAGCCAAATATGTCGTTCACTGAAGAACTACGGTAATTTAAAAAAAACTGCAATTGTTGGTCATAACTAGAATATCACTTATATTTGGTACTTGCGCTAATTCAGCACACGACTTGAATGTTCAAAATTTCAATGAAGTTTACGACAGGTAGGTCACAACTTTCGCAAAATATTGGCGTACTATAGTGTTGGATTCTGATTCTGATTCGAAACGCAAACACCAGATAGATATAGCTTCTCAATGCAAAGAGAGAGTGGATTTTAGTACTCGGATAAATCGAAGTTCTTAGATTTATTTTTGGTTATCGCATTGAAGGAATCGCCATCTTTGTTTTGGCACAACTTTTCTTAATTTATTATGTTGTTCAAGATTTGTGCTAAAAATCGTTGTAGAAGATATTGTCATTTTTTTAAAGGAAAGTCTTGTACACAAAGAACCTGTCACATCGCTGCAGAAAGGATCAAAGTAATTACTTTTGTTACATATACATACGTAGAATATGAAAATGAAATTCAGTTGTTGCTTGCGTGCAAACATTCCAAAAACTTTCACCCTTTGGGTTTCGACCTAAAAAGTACGTAAATACATTTTGCAATAATGAAAACCAGAATGTATTCCTCGAAAAGTAATTGTGTTTCCATTTGGTGAAATAAGACGAAGTAGAAGAAGACGAATAAGAAGGCGAGAGTGAGAGTGGGGGTAATACAAACAAGTGAATTTCTTTCTTTTCAATGAATCATGGGATTACTTACTGCCAGGGGTGAAATTCTCAAGAGAAAGTCGGGGCTTAATGGAAATTGCGTCCTTGAATAAAAAAAAATGAACATTGCATTTCCATCCAGTTTCCAGTTTCTCAAGTCCCGCCCGCCTAAGTAGCTCACCGGGATATATAAGGAAGCAATTTCTTTAACATAGCAATGCTGTTTGCAGATTATAGAAGATTTATTCAGCCTAGGTAAAAAGTATGCGTCGTATGTATTTCAATTCAAATTTTGAGTCTGAGACCTCGTTGGCCTGATCATATTTGTTCGTATTAGCCCTTATTAGAATAAGAAAAATATTTGAATACAAAAATACCTATCCAAGCTCAGCTTGTGGGGATACATAAGATGGCATAAAGAATGATGATAGTTCGTCGCCTTGGGATTTTAACTTTCAACGTCGTCAAAGTATTCCTAAAAACCCCACTGCATGTCAACGGGGTAAAGCCTCAAAAATTTGATTTGAGCTGCTAACTTCTCTTCTGTAAAAAATGAATCACTTTCCCGTCACATCTGAAAAATGAAAGCGTTTATTCATCCTAACAACGAGGGAATACAAAAGTATACCTACGTCGGCTTTCACTTCAAGTATTACTGTCAGTCGGCGTAAAGTTGTTTTGACAAAATATTTCTGAGGCGAAGAAGGACAATGCAAAATCTTACACATCATAATACAATTTTATGCTTCCGTGGGTGCCAAACAAAATTCCTTTTCAGAAACTGAGCTAGGAGATCCTGGCTCAATTCCTACTATAGTGTAGGTAGTCAGGTATCGCGTTTGGCCAATGGCACCTTAAGCTTCTCCTTCTTACCCAAGTGTATAAAAGCCTATTTTGTATCTCACACCTCGTTGAAATAGATCTTAGCGTTTCTGAATTGTGTGGAATGATATTTACACTTCAATAGGTTTTTTCAAATAAAATAAACAATTGAAACTTCTGAGAGAAATATGGTACGCGAAGCGCGAAACACAACAGCAGATAAAGACTTCCTGTTTACTTGAGACGGGCATTGACCAAGTTTTCCTTGTGTAAAGTTAACCCAGAAATTTACATTTATTGTCTTGTGGTGAAAATCAAACTTAAAGGATTTCATCTAGACCGTCTTTGTCACCTGGTTGTAAAATATAATTTGTCGAATCCCTTGATAGTTTCAGTAGTGAAGAAATTTGAGTTGTAAAATACTAATACGCTAAACCGAAAGAATCCAGCCGCAATTTTCTACCAGAATATGCGAATATGTGATTATTGCTTGAATTAAGTGTCGTTCAATCAAAATGTTTTTAAAGAAATAAAATATATAACTTTAACATCGTACAATTGCAGATGTGCGACACTGAAGTCTTATTAATCTTGGCACAATGATACGTGCGGAGGTTAAACGACTTTGAAGATTTCCCAAAATCCACAAGACCAGCTTTTCATGTCTACAGAGTCATCAGAGTATCTTCAAAGTCAGAGCCCCTGAGTAATGTGAGAGACAAGATCTATGTGTGCAATGAGATTTTTAATAAAAATACACATACATATTTTTTAGGCTTCAGCTTCGGCAAATGGGCAGTTTCTCTACGTCCTACCAGACTTACATAATTCTTACCTTCATGTTGCACTATCTAATAATATGTAAGAGCATTTCTCACTACTCACCTGAATACATATTTCTTTACGTAAAGTCAAGAAGGAAGTAGACTACATAGTCAGACTAGTTTTGGCTACGGACTAGTAGTGAGAATGATATTCATTCCAAGTCGCGGAGGAAATGATGCGGGGACCATTTTCAAAAAAAGTGAGCCCAGAACAAGAGATCCGCGCATACAGAGCGTGAAGAAAGTCAGGGAAAAGTCGGAGAAAGCGACAGGGGAAGACTAAGAAGAGTAAAAAATAAAGCATTCTTGTCCTGAATTTTTAATACGGGAGATCTGCATCCACGTCACAACCAACGTTTACATTCATTCCCACTGATGGAATTCACATTCAAGGAGCAAAGCGACAAAAAAAAACTCATCCTCATCCGAGCCAAACGACACTGATTCACCTGACATCCCCCTACCGCTTTCCACCGGCCCACCTAGTAATACCCACCCAGGCTAGTAAAAACCCACCATATACAGAGTCCCAGTCATTCATCCCTCACTTCCGTCTTCCTTCCTTAAGACTTCCTCCCAGCACTCAACTTCAACATAATCTATGCCTGCTCGCATTATACTTTATGCAAATCACAAGTTTCTCGCCTCATTTAATATGCCTAAATATAAATCCAGCTTTTGCAGTTGGAATTAAGCCGTTTCTACCGTTGGGGTGACTTTTTCAACTTATATACCCACAATTGGCCGAGAATGAGAATATACGATTTGACTTTGGAAGGCACTATAAAAATACACACAATTTCTGCTGGAGGGATTGAACCTTCACCACAAGCAAGCGACAATGCACCCCTAAGCTCCGACGATTTTATAAACGTAATGGTTCGGTATTTTGGAATATACGATTTGCAAAACCATACGAAAATGCGTGTATGTATACCGTAATAACATATGCTACTTGTAGCAAAGCGGAATGGAATCGATACTTCTACTTTAATGCGATTAGTGAAGACTTTTAAGTCGAGAAAGCCAGAGAAAGTCTGGGAGTACTTCATCTGATTATCAATGCAATGGGGACCACATGCCGAGACTTCCTTCTCAAAAAACTTGGCCATACCATTGAGGTAGTTTGGCGGAAGAATTAATTACTTACTACTGCTTTCCCTAATGAGGCACAATAGAAGTTTAAATGAGGCTTAAATAATTTTCAAATCAATCCTTCGACTGCCTCCATGGTTGGAATGCGGAATGTGGAATTCAATACAGAGACAGTGAGAGAGCGGTTTCTAAACAAACCGTAAAGCAATGTCCGCACTCATACAAATGAGTCCATTAATATTAAGGAGAGGATGCTTTTACGCTTGGGCGAGACCAATATTTATTTCGACTATTCTTTCTATTTTGGGATTTTTCTACAAGACAGCTCAGAGTCATAAATTGTAGGAAGGCTCGCAAAAAAACAATAAATCATGTAAAGGTAAACACGAAATGGTGGGCAAAACCAGTGCAGTACTTTCATCAAGGTACTCACAATAAATGCTATTTCTATTTCGGCTACTCTAGAAATTGTTAGTATTACCACAATTTTAGTAGCTCGCACGTAAGAGTGGTGCAGGTTGCCCTTTCCGCTTCCCTTTGTTTTGCGGGGTTTTATTTTTCTAGACGGCTGGTTTGTTTTGATCCAGCTGACGTTCGAATTCAGGTGTAAAAAATTCCTATAAGGAAATTCAATTAGCTAATCAGTAATTTGAATTGAGTCTGAAAAATCTTACTATGTGGATTCTGAGGAATTGGACTTCACCGTTATACAGACGTAGAAAATTGAGATATGAGAGCAGAACTGAGAAATCCTGAAACATTTGAAAATATTTTATTATCTTGTGTGTCACCTATCAAAATAAAGTTGTAGTTGCTTGGGTTGGATTTCACATAAAAAGTCAGACAAGAGATGGAAAAAATTGAGGTAATCCATGCGGAAAAGGTCGTCAATCCACAGTTGAAGAAAATTGGGGGGCCTGGTATGAGTCAGATAAAAGGAACCATCTTGAGCCCTCAAGCCCAACTCATTTTTTTCACATTTGAAGACAACTCCGATTTATGAAATTTCACACTTGAGTGTGCGGGTTGATGAACTGCAATGAAGACTTTTCATGAGCTTCTCCACCCTTTTCTTTCATTCTATTTCTTCAACTCCGTCTCATCGAAAATAGTGGGGGTCTCCTAAAGCCCTTCTATGAATGAGACAAAAGTCCTGGTTGACACTTTGGCTGAATGGAAAGAAATTAATGATGACACTTGCGGTATTTCAATTTTTGCGGGTCTATTTAATTATACCAGCTCTTAAATCTCAACTCCGCTTCAACTAAAAGCCAGAAATAATTTTGAGTTTTGTTCATAGCATCCCTTCGCCATGCAATTTCGTAGTTCCGTTCCGTAGAGTACAGACTACAATGGATCCGCACTTACACTTGGTTTTGGTTTATGTTCTCATTTTGTGTCCCCGGTTCCTATCCTATCCCACCTGGGTGTCTCCAAATGAAAACCGTAGAGAAAATATGTTTATTATTCTCCCGTAGAACTTTAGGAACATGAATTTGGTCAGACTGTGTACTTATTCTGCCATGATCAAAGTTGGTCGTGTCCTCGTTCCTTTCCAGCGCACAAACTAACGACGCTACCTTACCTCTCTGTGGTGTAAAATATAATATAATATAAGGGACATCCCATCATCCAGTACTACTGAACTACTCAATTCAAAGTGTTGATTCGGCGGTGGTGGGTCCAGGAGTTTACTTGGTTAGTAATACCGACCTCCATGAAGAGACGACGACCGTCAAACTTTGGGTATATTTTATTGGGGAAAACAATATTCCATGCAGAGCAAGCTTCTATTTTCCATTGTCTTTCTCATTCAACCTGGTTGCATCCTTAAAATACATTCCACCATCTTTCCAGGGGAAAGTTTTGGAGATGCGATTTCACTATCCTCAGACCATGGCTCAATGGAATTGATGCGTTACGGTCGTTCGCAGAATTAGTGTACCGTGTTTATTCTATTAGTAGCCGGGATTTAATGCAAACCGATATTCTAATATGAGTCGGGTATTTCTCCAGCTTTCTACATAAACCCAATGGAGAAAGTGGATTTTGTTGTGTTGGGCCCAACCTTTGAACTGGTCCTCTAATTTGAAGAAGACTCTACACTAATTGGTCGCACAACAAAATTAGGATTCAGGAATTCATATACCGTCATTTCGTCATTTTTTGAGTTCAAGGAGGAAATGCGGCAAAGCTCTCGAAGAGTTTGAATTGCTACAAGTTATCATCAACATTCTGTTCATCAGATGCATATATTTTCATTGACCGAATGACCATCGAGCATCCCTTGTCATTCCGTCGAGCAAGTTAACATTTTGTTGCCCGTTACCGATTATGCGCAGTTTGACCCCAGACTCTAGTTGTAACCTCCATTATATATTTATTGTGTATTATTTGCGGATTTGATTCAAAATTTTCTAGTGGTACGAAAATGAATGAGGTAGGCACGGTAGACTTAACTTACTACGACAAGCACAACCTGAAGCACACCAATGATTAGAATTACTACGAAGTAATCTAGAAAATATTTGTGATCAAAAACGCCCATGACAATAAATTTAAAACCATAAAGAAAGGGACAAGTAGTAAAATTTTTGGTGAAAGGACGTTAATTCTTTCTACTTCATAGGATAGATGGATGGGTTAGAAAGAAACGGTTTCACAATGAGATCATTTCTGGTTAAATTTTATGCCCTGGTTGTGGAGGACATAAATTGAGGTCATAAAAATGGGATTACAAGTGCTCAACGATTCTTTTGATAATGACTTCTATGACAATTTTTATTACGCATCTCGATAAATCTTTTCTTCCTAGAAAACAGGAATATAAGGGACGTTTTAGGTGCCTGCTGTAAGGATATATGCACATCCAAATCAAGGTAAAATTGAGGTAAATATTGGCATGCCATTAAAATTTGCCTTTAATATTATATAACGATTTTCTCCGAAGGTGAAATGGTCTATCAACATTAATTCTTAAGTGTCCCGAAAGAGCTAAAATCTGAGTTAACTTTAATACCAGTTTTGTGATAGGGGTTAAAATAAAGAAAATTGTTATCTAATACGCTCAAATTTTTTTTGGGACACGATTATTTGTAACCGTTCACCCCTCTTCTGAACCCCACTATCAAAATCTTATGCACCGTCCGCTCGTTGTCCCTAATATGGATTGACTATTCCGGCATCCATGCCTCCAGCTCGAAACTACTCTCAAAACTACGATACTTTCACAATTGGCTGACCATCGGGATTCTATTCCCATTTTCTGTTAAAGGTCGAAAAGGGGAGAATAGTGTTTCACTTTGTGATGTAACGGACACATAGCATTTTGCATTGCACGACGTGGTGGCCACTTTCACCCCTCCAGTATATAAAAAACTCATTTCTCGACTCACTGACTGACGGCTCGGCTGTTTCGACCTTTGTGTGATGACTTACGTATTATTGTTCGAAGTAGTCGAGTTAAGCTGGGTTAAAGTGGAACCTGAAGAGTGTTACCAAGAATTCTTCCATTTTGAATTTGCTAGATGTTTGTGATCCATCACTTACTTGTTAATCTGTTTCGCAGAAATTCGAATTACCCACGACTCTTCATGACTTACATGACACACTTGTTTACTATTATTGTCCGTTTCAACGATTCGTTTGATTCCCAGACGTAATAATAACTTGGGTTTATCATGAAGGAATTTTCTCATCATGAGCAAAAAAACACATGCAAAAAGAAAGTTTTTCTGTCTCCTGCATCAAGCACAGTAATTTAAACCTCTGCAGAACCTCTGTAATAGTTTAATATATCTGTACAACTTTCTCTGGAGCAAAGTTCCTAAGAATTGGACGCGTGCAGGAGGGTCAGGATAATTGAAGTCAAAACTCACAAGTAAATCTCCATGCCAGTTTGTTGCCCAGACCTAGACCTTCCTTAACTAATTTTCAAGTCCATATTACTTAAAATTAATTAATTTACGATTTCATTTTGATTATGATGTCACTGTTGGGAGAGCAGCCTAGACGGGATTTCCGAATGGCAATCTTATCCTTTGTTACATTGACCGAAACATCACTAAAGCAAATTTAATATAAATCTATCGGTTAGAGTTACTTCACCTGGAGAAAACCATACACGACAAGGAAGAGATAGAAAGAACATAAAAATAAAGAAAAAAACCTCACTTTCAACACCGGTTATTCTAGTCTTTTCCCCCTCGAGCATTTCACCTTCATTTTTGTCTACTTCTCAAAGAGGAAACGTCGTTGACAAATTCCAAAAGAAAATATGGAATCCAGTTCTTTCCTTGACTTGGAACTCAACGTCAATATCAACATCCGCCTTAACATTTGTGTTTGTATTTCACAATTCACTCAAAGTGAGAAGAATTTCGTCATCATCGACGTCGTCATACGTTGAAAATGTGAAAAAGTGAAAGGAGTGAAAGTCTTTTTTTCACTTGTTTGCTTTTGCTACGTTTTTTGCAAGGGCACTCTGAGTGAATCGACTTACCCTGGAGCAGAACTTCATCCTCGGTAGTGTTTCATCATGCAGTGTAGGGCAACCAACCAAAAATTAATAATAATTTGGTTTCGTTCCACTAGGAGAACCAACAACCCCCTTCCAAGCATGTCATGTACTGCCGAGTACTAGAGAGTATTTCCATTTCGGGCGATTTATGTTGGATTTTCCCTCAAGTCGACACGGTCATGGGTTTCTGGCGTTGGCGTTGAGACTAAGCTCTTAAAGAGATACGCTAGGAAAACTAAAACCCTAATTTGCTTACTAATGCCCTCTCCTCCATCCTAAGTGAATCCACCAAAGTTCAAAGAGAGCGGAGTAATCCAATGTGCCTTCTATGCCTCCCGTATCCTAATATCCTTCGAAATGATCCATTAGGGTTCAACTTTTATCAAATGAATGGATCAAGTTGGGACACGTAGGACACGCGTAGGAAAAGGGACTCAGTTCGGAGACTCTGAACGTAATCACCATCTGTAAGGCCGGGGTCAAAAGGTGGATCAACTTCCCTGTCGTACGTATCTACTTTACTTTCAGTCTCGTGCTGTGCAGTGGATTTTAGTGATGTGATGTGTGGTTCTTCGAGCAGACTATCTTCTATTCTGAAGTGACAAGGAAATTACTTCTCATGTAAATACAAGGTCAATTCAAAACCTAACTCGAATGTCGTATTCGAACCCGAGACCTCTTTCTAACGGAGGAAGTGCTCTTCAACTGAGCTATCTTGTCACTTTTGTACATTTGAGTTCTAACTTATCGGCCATGATTTTCAGGTTTCATATTTGCCCTAAACTATTCGGACAAAAGTATTTCCCTGAACGATCCAAGACATTTTCAAGTTTTCATCCTCAGTAAGTAATTTCAGAAAGAAAGTACTGCTTGCATTCTTGTGTCTCAAGATTGTGGTTTGCTACTTCAAAATTTTGACACATACAAACTGCACTCCGAAGCTAACTCTAAATCTTCCAACTTCCCAATGATAGATCTGCAAATCTAGGGGTGCATGGAATGACTAATCCTGAACATTTTAGCTTCTCTGGGTTTTACATGAACGGTGGATTCCATGTGAACTGAAGTTAACTGAATCCAAGATCATCCCTCCGATGCGATGATCATCGCACGCACGCATTCACGAAAGGACGACAAGAGTTACGTAAAACGTAACCGCTTTCACTTTTGTAGTTTCGGTCAAATGCACTGACGCTTTTTCTCCCCAACCACCACCAAAATGGAAATTTTATACTGAACTAAATGCAAAACTTGCACAGTTTCACTTTATGCTTCAATTTCACGGTAGACTTTAACTTTCTAAACTTGCACTCCGCGGCAATGAAAAAACTGTGCGATGTTTGGGTTTCGGTTTCACTCAACGCAGCATAGACCATGACAACTTTCCACGTGGACATTCTTTCCGGCTGAAATCCCATCACATTCCGCATAGTTTTGTGGATGCATACTTTAGAAAATCTGACTTTCCTACTCCTGGTTCCTCGTCAAGCTGAATACCGTACCGGCCGCATTGACCCCCGAAACTATTCAGAATCAGAAGTGCACTCACTCGACTATGGAATATTTAAACAAAGTTTATTTTTTATGGTGACAGTACTGAGAGCTGAAGACGAGAAAGGCTTAAATTGTATCCGCATGTTGCGTTGTTTCAAATTAAATCAGTCCATTTAATTTTATGCAAATCCCAGTCGAAATTAGAATCATGGTGCATAATATTTTACCACCTTAACCTTCAGTAGAGTGCAACCAGAGTGATTTGGAAAAAATGTGAGATATGCATTTTATAGTTGGTTTAGCGTGCTATAGTGCTCTGATGCCTGCTTCAAATTTACTGATCAATATTTCTATAGCAATTTTAGGCTTTCACTGTTGTAGCATAGGAGGGGGCACAAACCTTATGGGAAAACGTACGCCGTAGAAATCGCTTGGATATTTATATGTTGTAGTCTATCTTATCCTGAACAACTTTTGTGAGGGTACTACCCCGAAAAGTCTAACCGTTCAGCAGCTAGAAATACACAGGTGGGCATGTAAGGTGAAAGCGAGTGAAAGCGAAAGTGAAAGTGACTATACGGCATCTTACATGCCAACCTGTGTATTTCTAGCTGCCAAACGGTTAAACCTTTGTGGGTAGTACCTTCACAAAAGTTATTCAGGATGGGACTGACTGCATATAAAAATCCCAGCGATTTTCAACGGTCTACAGTTTCTCATAAAATGTATACCCCCTCCTTGGCTTAGTACGTACAAACCAACTGAGATTAGTAATCTCGATGTTGCGGCGTTCATTTGTAAGATTGCGTCAGGTCTGGTGCATGCGACGTATCGCACATTAACATTGTCGGTCGGTTTATGAACTCCCTCTCAAGTAAAATCCAGTCCATAATGTGTTCTCCACAGAGAATTATGGATTGTAGAAATAAAACCAAAATCACGCAATCATTAGTAAACAACACGTCTTTATCAATAAACACTGTTTTCTCTCTCCCCTTTCGTCGTTCGTGTCCAATGTAAATTACAAATCACAATTTTACATAATCCTTTTTCTTCATAATTAATTTTAACCACTTGATTGTGTTGGATGCAAACTCTTTCCTCATATTTACATACATATATAAACAAACCCACGGTGGTTAATTTAATAAGCAACCTTACAATTATGTAATAATCTTAATTAGCAACGTTGTGTTATGTTACGTACGCCGTTATATTTTACACTATTTTATTGTATGTATGTATATAGTAGGTAGCAAACTGTACAATGGACAAGTTGGAAATTCTTGTACAATATAAAAATATTGGCGGGCCAGGTCAAAACGGAGGGTCTTAATTAATTGGTTACTGCTAGAGTTAAATAAACTAATTAATTTATTATAATTATTAATAACTACCATATATCGTGCTAGTCGTATAAATGCTTACATTCGTTTGACAATAAAGTCGAAGACAAGTGATATGAACTGGGGTACACCCCACGAAGTTTCAAATCTTTGGCCATGTAACAATATATTATTATATGTATTCCTAAAGTCATTTTAGAAAATGAAGATGCTTTTATGGTAGAAAAATTAAGTTACTTACAAAGAAACCATTCATGTTCACCAAAAATCCAAAAGTTAAGTGAAAGGTTAGAAGTACTAAGACCGATTCACCGGCAGTTGGAATTTGGGTTTATTGCCAGAAATTCTCGGGATTTTTAAACCACACCCCTTCAAGTAATATTCAGTTGAAGCGTCAACAAAACCGGCAGTGGTTCATAATGAGACATCAGAAAATAATTCCACTTTCAATAAAGAAATTGCAACATTTGTGCTCGCGAAACTTGGTGCGACCTCTCTGGTAGATATTTGAGTCGAAATGGTTTTATACATCAAAAGTAGTTTCATTGTAAGAAGCCTGAATTTCGCGATGAACATGACATGTGTACAGTAACTGATGATTTTAAAAAGAAAGACATTGCGTTGTGAAGGAAGAGCAGGACGTAGAGATGGATGACCTTTGACCTGTACATAATGTATTTAGGAACCTATGAAAATCCAATTCTTGTTCTATATTTCTAGCTTGAGCCATACTATGATAATAACAGGCCTATTTGAGATGTATTTGATAAAATGAAACTACTAACTCAGTTTTGACTGACTTCCATTAAGTGTCTACCTATCTACGACGGTCGGTCGTCCAAGGAATCAAATGTAGGTAATGAATACGAAAACTTACGGTGGAAAGTAAAAGGAGAGCCTAAATTGGATCACAATACCCTTTCGGCGTAAACATGAAACTCATCTGTGCTTCAATTCAATCTTATTACTGACAAAGAAAATTCAACACAAGAAAGACTTCAAAGAGTAAAAGCTACTTCGCCGAAGTAAAGTGAAAGCAAAGCAAATCCAATTCTGGTTTGCACTCTTGTCCTACTTTTAATATGAAATAGTCATTACCGTTTAAAATTTCTTACAGAAATGTAACTCAGAACTGCGTCAGAAACGTAATGTTTAACGAAGGAGAAAATTGCCAAGACTGTCCACATCATTCAACATTACAGGGGATGTCACAACGAAATTGCAAAATCAACCATACACAATCATGTGACAAAGAAGCTTGTTAAATTTTTTTTCGAATATTGTCAAGAAATACCGGCAAATCTTGGGATCGGTTCGGAAACACAATACCCGTTTCTATAATATATCTTCGCATCGCCAATTGGCATTCCGCCTGATTCACATACGTTTGTTGAAAGGTCAATTATTTAAAGCTGGTGAATTGCACAGTTGTAACGAACTGAAGTGAAATATCTCAATACTCAGAATTGAAATTGGCCATGCAGCCACTCAAAAGAGAAAGTCATGGCGTGATAAAACTGGTCGTATTTTAGTCCTTCAGAATGTACACAAAATTAAATGATTATTGATATTTAATTTCCACTTGTTTATAGTTTAAATGCCTTCTAATTTCTTGATGTACAAAATTAGTATTGCATTTAAGCTAGTAGCCGTTGTATATGAGGTATGCAATAATTATGATTACTAAATACACCATCGTGCGCAATTTTCGACATTCCATTCTGTAGGTTTCTCATAACTAAGAGAATTCAGACGATGTGCTGAACCTTACAAGAAATTACCGATTTTTGAAACATTAGGAGATGTCGAACGATTTTATCACCTGAGGACTTTTCCTTTTGTGGATAATATGGCAGCAGTGGTACTTGAAAACTTGAGCCAAGACATGAAATATGGTATTAGTTCAACGTGCCAGACCTGCCTTGCATTTATGCATAAGGCGTACTGTAAATATACATTCATGTATGTACATGCCTATGTATCGTAGACCTTCCAAAACATATAAATCATACAAGTCTCATGAACCATTAAATGGACACATTTGGTTTTCATTGGGAGAAAAGAACTCTGTCTCCA
Organism: Protaphorura glebata; assembly: GCA_034694305.1. Lineage (NCBI taxonomy): Eukaryota > Metazoa > Arthropoda > Collembola > Poduromorpha > Onychiuridae > Protaphorura > Protaphorura glebata. Next base: position 3,663 of record JAQFYE010002083.1, on the reverse strand, counting down.
AATATAATTTATCCTTGGGTGAGTACTCAACTGGCCATAGAGAAGCTGTCTGTTCAATTCAATGCTCTCAATAATGATGGGATGCCGGTATGAACGTATGTATGCAATCCATGCAGACAAGCATGGTGAAAATATAGTTGAGTACGTAGAGTGGACTGTATTAGTTCGACGTGACAGCCGAATAATACATTGCTCAACTTTCTCCTAGTATATGAGATATAAAAAGTGCTTTCTCCAAATGATCACTTGAATCCCAAAATAAAAACCCCTTAACAGTTTCAGAATGTGTCGTCAGTCGTAAATGTTTGTATTCATATTACATCGCTTCCTTCCTTCCTTCCTCCCATCCTTCCTTCCTAACATGGAGTTAATCAAATACAACGTTGCTCATGTAAGAAAAAATATAAAAACTTCTGAATTTCATTGCAGGCGTTCTTGGCAGGCCAGGTCCTTCGTCCGTACTCAGGGGAGTATATACTGTGAGTCGCAATGGATTTTTTTCAGACGTAGACGAAGATCGGAATCGAAATAAAAGAAACTTGTTAGTACCGTTGGATGTAGGAAAGCAGGACTTGAAATTGAAGTGTCGTCGTCGTCAGTGGTTTCTTTTCCTTCTTTCTTTTATTTTTTTCACGCATTCACTTTCCATTCCAAGTCATTGATAATCAGGAACCTGAAACAGAAACATTTCGGATTTTCCACACCTACACCTTCCAAATGCCCAAGCCAGTCATCTGCGGGTTTTTCTTACTTCTCTCTGAAATGGGCGGGTGGCCATAGCCAAGCATGTATGGACAAGTAAAACTCTAATCGTGAGTAAATGGCACGTTCTACGAGCATTCCGCATCATTTGAGACTCCATCACACCTCATTCACCAACCATAGAATGGGTGTTCACTTCACACTATGTACCGATTTTCACCATAAGCTTGCATACTTAGGATATATACTTAGAATACGAACAAATATAGAACTATGTATGTTTTAAAGGTATAAAATGTACATTATCTATCCAAGTACATAATAGAAACTCATCACAATAGACGCCTTACTTGCTTTCTCTTCCTAAGCCTTGTGCTTTCACTCTCAGGACAGGACCTACTTTCCAATCATACATATGTACGTAGGAACTTGGAAATAGTCATAGGAGACTCGTAATCATAGACATAGTCATTTTCTCCCAAACTTTATTGATTAGACGTACAAACGTATGTACGTATATGTTTTAGAAGACTTGGCCATGGCCATGTAGAGCAGAGGAGAAAATACAATGGCTTAGCAGGTTGTCCCTTTTAAGGTCTGAGTTGTGCATCTGAAACTCCACAGCCACAGCCAAAAAGAACAATCAGAGCCCCACTTTCACACAATGGCCTAATAATTACTGTTCATTTCAGTTCAGTTGGATTGAGTTTTGGTAGTTTAGGAAAAGCGTTTGGCTGTGGCTAGACACAACTCTCCGGGAGTTGATTTGAGGCCAATTGTTGTCCAATGAGTCGAGAGTCAATGTTGACCACGAGTGAGGCCGGTTTACCATGAAGACTGCCAAGGGAACTCACGTCTACTCCTTGCCGTGTATCACGCTTCTAAAATTTTAGAACAGAATTAACCTCCAAAAACCAAATTAAGTGAGAAGAAAACAAAAGAGTGACGCGGTGCGTTAGTATTGTGTGTCCATGATTAAGGGGTAGGAGGATGTTTTAAGGAAATTTATGGTCCAGGACAAATGCTCTTGGGAAAGTCTGTAGAAGGAAGGGCATGGATTCACTACTCTACTCACTGCATGTACTTGTACTACTTAGATTTCATTGTGGTCTAGGGAATAATACATACACAGTGCAGTGCAGTGTATAGGTTCCAGGATTACCTAAAGATCAGATTTTAAGGGCGGAAACTCTGCCACCTACCTTCAAACTGAGGCCATTAGGCTTTCCAGTCCTAAATGTCGCGTAATTAGACATCCTGTTCTGTTCTAATGAGAGATCCGGCTCCAGAGACCTCAGGGATATTTTTTCCATCGCGTGGCTTCCGTACTGTTGATTAATCTCCCCATTACTCATACGTAGATAGCTTTTCCCCAGTCCAACTGCAAAATAGACACACACACGAATGAAATGGCGAAAAATAAAATACATACAAGGGTGTAATTCTAAACGTACTCGTGGGGGTTCTGTGGTTTACCTTCTGTCCCCTTACTACATTTCATTTTGTCGAGTTTAGGATTGTGTTGCACGTTATTTCCCCCCAGAGCGGTCATTAAGAGAGAAGGTGTAATTAGTGTCCGAGAATAAACGTTGGTAGGAAAGGAAATGTCTACGAACTGGACTGGGCTGTTGTAGCAAATTGCACCTGTCTCAAATTCACACCGAACACTAACGCGCGTCATGTCACCTCCAAGGATCAAATATCCAGGTAACCTTAATTTATAGTCCCTGTCCGAATTAAATTACACGTGAGCGTTAGATGTGCGTACGCACAAAGGAAAAAAAATTCAGGTTGACTGTGTTTCGATATTCAAAATAAAAGTAAAGACGATACAGACCGGTTTTGTCCGATTTTCAGCGGTATCGCGCACTTAAATAGTTGCTAAAACCAGCACGCACAACTGAATATGACATATGGTTTATGGCTGGATCATTCAAAAAAAATCTGAAAACCACATTACCGACGAAATTTATTTTTTACAGACATACACTTAATCAAACACCAACCACGACACGACGACACGCTGGTGGTGGAAATTAGATAAGGTATCTTAGTAATATTGACTTTTGGAACCATGTACATACTTTTACTCCAGTCCTTTCTTGGATGCACACGCAGTAGCTTATCTATTCTGACCGTCTTATATATAAGAAGAAAATGAGGGCAAAACGAAGTAAACAAAGTGAAGAAAGTAAACCGTGAGAAAATGAGCTGAATTCTTTGGGTTTCTTTTAGAAATCACGCTCCAAGCCTCAGCTGAACCGAATTGTCAACATGTGAACTTAAATTGAACTAATTTCATCAAACAACTACTTTTTGCTACAAGTAAGTACGAGGACACTCGAAGACACTCCGGGTTATTATGATGGTGATGGTTCTTCTTATAAAGAAGAGGACATTGCCTATTTGGTTTAAAAGTGAAAGTCTGGTCTGGCCTTATTCACCCTGAAATCCTTCCAAGTCCGTTTTCTCCACGAAATCCCAAATGGAAAGCTCGTCTCAGTTGAATGAAATAAGAGAAAACGAGCAGGAGTAATCTGGTTCCATTGCTTACAAGGAAACCACCCCTTACGTTAAACTCGGATCCAACCATTAAAACCTTCAGGATTAGTACTTTCAAGTATCCTGGTTACAAATTGAAGGTTTTGTCATTGGATTTTATTTACAGTATCCTCATTTCCAATGAAATAATGTTTTGGGTCCTTTGTGAAGGTTTTGGTGTCCGGATATACTGAGAGAAATGACGGTCGGACAGACAGACAGAATCCTGGGGCCACGGATTCCGTTGGTACAGTATTATTTGAGATGTACGAATAGTTGTAGCCCACAATTGGCCGAATACTGAATATTCTGCTTTGGCCAGAGCTTATGAAACATTTCCACCATTGGACAAAATGAGCTGAAAACCTCCGCAGTATAACGAAGCTAAACTTTTGGTATTTTTGGTCGAACTATTGCCTA
>JAQFYE010002082.1:0-19471 GCA_034694305.1 Protaphorura glebata | reverse complement strand
ATAAGGAAAGCTAACCTTACAAAATGGCGCTGACCTAAAGTTCAACCTCTAATATCTACCGATAACGAGCTAGTGGGAAGTTAGTTTTTTCGAAAGAAAGTAGCACCTTATGCATATTTTATAGACAGCTAGTTATCAAAACAGAGATATGAAGGGTATTTTTATAATTAATGGTTAAACTTTAACTTTTTTTCACTAAAAAACGTTTCCATGCTACCAGTGTATAAGGGATTTTTGAAAATATCGAAAAAAATTATAGGCGTGAAAAGTGTTCCAAATGTAATGATTCAAAAAGATACGCAATAAATTTTTTTAGGTCCATGGAAAAATTTCGCTCGGTACTTTGAAAAAATCAATATCCCATGCTGTTACATGTATTGAGGAACGTTTTTTTCATAAATTAATCTCCAACTTTACCAATCCCCCAACCGACGTTTGAAAGTTTTTTAACTTTTATTATTTTAATTATTTAATAAAACCCAATTATTGCCTTGAATGAGCACATGGACATTAGGTCTAATTTTATAGTTAACAAATTATTTAGTTATCCACACATGCCTTAATTATTTTAATTTTATTCAGTTGACAGCATTGCCACATGTGCTGAGTAGAAAGGGACGGCTGCTCCGTAGAATGGGTCGAGTCGGGGAAATTTACCCCTGAGGGTCGCAGACCCCTTATGAACGGGTGGAAACCCCCCAGCTCCGTAGTCGACTAAGACGTACTGCCCACCTTGCATACTACTACCGCAACCAATTTTAGTAACAATCATGGCTAAATTACCAACCATAAATCGATACATGTAATTTCAATAATTAATGTCACTTGTACGTTGCGTTGTACGAACAATGGTTTCGGAATTATTTTTAAAAATTCACACCATACCTCAAAATTTGTATCAGGTTATCTCTTTAGTATTCCGATGAGCTTAGGTTGCGTTTTGCATACTTGAATGTCTGAATGCTTTGAAATATACTGTAATAAAAGAATCAATCAATCCATCCATCTCTTTCCAACAACTACCATATTGTATACACCCACAATTTAAAAAGGAATTAAAATATGAGTGTTCGAATGACATTTATTGTTGGGAGTGGGACGTATTACGTTAGGAGTTCCAACCCTTGCCTATACGAGGGATGTTTCATTATAAATGCGAAACGGTACGACCCTACATTCCTAAAATTCCAAGCAAACTCCTAAACATTACTTAAGCGATTAGAATGATACACAGAAATTTTTGTGGTTTTCGGTCTTCGGGTTCTTGCACAAATAAGTTTTCAATTTGAGATTTGGGATTTGTCGTGGAGAAATACAATTTTTTGTGAATATCTGTTGGCAAATATTTATTTTTTAATACGAAATTGTCAACTGAAATTCACAAGAATTTGGTCACAACTTATAAAAGTAAATGCTCTTTCGAAGTCACAAGTTTACCGGCATTGATCTCTTTAAGTGTCCTAAAATTTATTATTTCTTCAAATATTAAACTCATTTTCAACCTGGCTTATACCACAAAAGTCATTTTCAGTCCCAAACAACCCGACAACTTTTCTCTTTCATTTTATTCATGCAAATAAATTTAAAAATTTGTCAGTCGTCTGAACCAACAACACAACAGGAAAATATTCTCGCTCGTAGCAAAATAAACACAAAAAACCAAGTAAATTCGCGGAAATGTGAGCATTTTAGACAGACAGTTTTAATATGAAGATTTAACAACTTCTGGCCATTCGCGCTTTCCTAGTCGAATATATTTGGCATAAAACTACCCAACAAACTTTCTCAGATTGCTTGAACAACTTCAGGAGACCTAGATTAGGCTAAAAACAATTTTACTGAGGAGAATGGGTCCCAATTTGATGAAAATGTGGTAATGAGTGGTAACATAATCATGAATGATGTGTCCAGATTAAATTGTAAGGTATATCTGAAATTTCCGAAGGCTAAACCAATCACATTTCAATTACAATTTCTCATCTGATTTTTGTTCCACAAGACACCATAAAAATTTATACCACGGAATCTTTTGACGTAAAAATAAAATATAGGAAAGAGTTTACACACTTCCAGCCCGCAGAATTTGGACTTTGCATAGTACCGTACGCAAAAGAATACACATTTCGGTCAAACTTCAATTTTGTGTCATACATACATAATGTAGTATGTCATAATATTCGAGTTGCGGTCTGTGTGCTTAATCATACACAGAAACTCTGTTGAAATACCGCAATGATTGCTCGAATTGATTCATTCAAATTGATTAAAAGGTATAACTCTCACACACTTGCAATAATGTGCATGATCACTTCCATTCAGGCCGTCTCTTTCAACAACCTATGCCAAGCGACCGAATTTTGTGTCCCCGAGACAGGTTACACTATATAATTACTGTTGGTCCATTGAATCCATTCTTCGCATTATTGTTGGCGTACGGGCCGACCAAGTGGGGATGGGATTGCCTGATCGCATCGTATGGATTCGCGCATTTTTGTTATTAGGCAAATTATTTTAGAAATATCTTATCTAATCACATTGGCCATCTTGCTGTTACCTAATCTGGCTTCATTTCCCAAGTAAAACTAAGGTTGCCCGAAATCGAATTTTTATTGTGTGACACTTTTCCTTATAAAGTTTTGAGGAGAGTATTTCAGAAGAACTACTATCAAAAATATAAGTGGTAGAACAGTTTCTTCCTTAAAATCCGGTATTATTCTCCAGACAATTCTTCCTCTACGAAGTTGGTCACACCGGAAGTCCTGGGAACTCGATTCGAAGTCTTCACCAACCACGCCAACCCAGAATGCAAATATTAATGTTTAAAAAGGAAACCTTCTCTTAAAATACTTTTCTAAAATGAATAATTTCATCCTAAAAGTTTATGTCCTGAAGAAGGAAGCAAATTGCGTCCGAAAGCTCGACTGATTAAAGGAATTTTTGTTTTAAAAAATGTCTGCCGATTATTCCACTAAAAGTCAAAATAATAATGAATAATTTTATTTCAATTATTTATAAAATAGTAATTTAATCTTCCGTAACTTTAAATCGAAAGTGAAAATTGGATTCCAAAATTTTGGAGCCGTAAATTCGAATTCGTAATTTACCAAAGGTCATTAAAACCTGGGCCCCGGATTCTCATTTTGACATATGTTGAATGAATTTAATAGAAATGATAATGATACGACCCGGTCCCGGTTAAGGCTTATGGTGGATATTTCTTCTTTGTTGTAGGAAGCGTCTGCCCCGAGGGGTCAGGAGTCATGTTATGATGTGATATATGTCAGTTCAATGCATGCGAGTCAACAACATTCAGTATTTAAGTTGGCAGTACGATGCAGCAAACAAAAAACAGCAAAATCGTCCGACCAAGTGCATCCGCAGGTATTCGTGTGAGAGAAGTTTCTGGAAAAATCTTGATTATAATTACGATCACGTTTACACTGCATCCCAGTAATTTTAGACATATAGGTATGGGGGAGATCATCAAAATTAATTTTGTACGTTGGAACATTGCAAAAAAATTTAAGAAACTGGTACCAGTGCCATTACCATTTGTATAACTTACAACACAACCGAATAGGTGTGTCTGAGATTTCCAGCCCCCGCAGCTAACGTTCCGACGGTTCCGATCGGGTCGGAGCCGAAATTGTCACACAGTGCGGTTCGGGGTCTGGAGAATCTGGACTTAATATTTATCTGAGTTCAAAGATTTCAGATATCACTCATTCTTAGTCAAATGATGGCTTATCGTCTATTTCTACGAAGGAGAAAGCCCAAATCATGTAGGTTCAGAACTCGCCTCATTTTAACGAATGCGTTACTTCACAATCACCAGGCTACACCCAAAATATTTTAACCACCATTGAGCCAGTCTTCCCTACCATATAAGGCACTTTACTGATGATGCTGACGATGAAAGCGAAAGTGTGAGAAACTCCTTGTTGGCCGGATTATAAGTTGTCAGATATTGGATTTGGATCGCAAATATTATTGTATCTGGTAAAATCAATTTTCGTAAGAATATTTTCAACCAATTTTTCACTGTTTTAGGAATGTTCTAACGACATTAGGAATAAGTCAGCATTTGCGGTGCCATCGTGAAAGACGAGATAATCAGAAATAATCAGACTCATTTTGAACTGTCTTGATTATTTTAAGAGTTCAATAACGAACCCATTGGATTTATTTCTTATTGCCCAATCTTGGAGTCCTCTAATGTGATAATGCATTTTGAAGCATATTATTATACACAGGTAGGTGATGATGGGTTCTCTTTCAGAATGTAGTTTTCACTTCAGCTTAATATGCGCCGAGCCACTGGAGTATTTAAAATTACGAATTAGCGATTACCCGATCCATTTGGAACCACACTTCTCCGATGAGAATAAAAAAGTTCCACTTAACCCATTCATGAAGGAAATGATTGTTACTCACGATTATTAGCATATTACATGCACATTATGATGTGACTCACCTTCAACTGCATTTCATTGTTCTGTCCTCGCAACCTCAACTACGATTCAGTTGACTGGACTTGAACCGCGTAAAAATATACTGGTTTTTTGGCAAAATAAATTATATTTATATATACAAAGAAGAGGACTGGGGTGGTGGACTGCACTGGTCAGGTTTTTACAATTTGCGATGTATGAAAGAGTTCAAGGTGTCGTTGGGCTTCCAATTTCCAGGCATTCCAGGCCCAGATGTAGGGGCGTAACGACTCCACGTGGAATTATCGAAATACCATATAGGGCGACGATCATGGACATAATTACAAAACCCTGCTATAATCGAATAGATATTATTAAACTTCCAACAAACACCCTTGGGTTGAATTTGGCGTCTAATATGAACATTTGGATTAAAATATTGTGGGGCAGAATTTTCATAGTTGGAGATACTGGAGATTGTGTCTTGTGTCACACATCTCAGAGTCAAACCCACAAAAATTTGGTGTCTATGTTTTTTGGGTAAAGTTCAATTCTTTTTGGGGACTAATGAATAATCGTTGGGATGGAAGTAAGTAAGTAGGGGCCATATTCAATATTAATTGGGGAACAAATTCAGTATATTTGGTGTACGAATAACAATATCTCAATTTTAACAAACTTTGTTAATAAAATTATATCTAGCTGATTCAGCTGAGACAATTGCAAAAATACAACATTGCAATATTTACTATTATTTACTGCATTGAGTGTTTAGTTGGAGAATTCTATTTGGCGATGGCTTCGGCAAAAATGTTCAAATAATTAAGAGAAATTAGGGATTGTTGTCGAATTAAATCGTATGGTACCCCAAGTACGGTAACTTGATATTTACTGCTGTATTAATCGAATTAGATTGAAAATTGAGACCATCAAAATATTGTAATCGTTTATCGTTCTAACTTGAGTTTTGCTCGCATGCATCGACCAAGCATTTAAAAAAAAGTATTTGCCCCTGATTGAACGACATATCGTTTAAATAAATATTCCAATGAGTGAGTTTTAAAAATTCAAGATGTAGTGAAGAGACTGTGATTTCAATATGGTTAATAGGGTAATCTCATCCAGAAAAGTAGACTTCGTTTCTCCACTCATTTTAAATTCGCTCTATTTTCTGAAAACCACAAGGAAAACTAGATTCATTTTAATTTAAGTTCAAACCAATAGTTTGTTCCTTCTCCGGTTACGGCACTACAAACATATTTCCCATGTTTTTGATGACCCTGAATGTAAAGCAAACGGAGTATATCAAAAATAGCGAAATCGCCTCCCTTGTCCTCGTCACGCTTTGCGGTTTTGTAAATTCATCCTTCTGAAATTTTCTGGTCCACTTTTTATCATCGTCGTCGTGGAACATTTATTACAAGTCAAAATCCAAATTCAACCCTTTTACTTCTCAACCGATGTAATGTACGTATTCGTATTCTGCCCATGCACACCTTTGTATTCAGTCACCTCGGCCTGAATAATTAGCCCGGATTCCGCCTGTCAAAAAAAAACGTCATCTAAAGATAAAAGGATGCGGATGGATGCAAGTGTTCGTTCGTTCCTACAAAACCTAAACCCTGGAGCCAGAGCAGACCGCAAATAAAAAATCCCCTGCTGGTGCATGTATTGTCTGAATCTGAAAGTGACGAACGTTTTAAACGAATAAACTCATGGAAGTCCAAATGTCACAGGCAATGAGAGAATTCTTCCAAAATCTCAAAAATAACGTAATGAATTTAGCAGCTAAGTAATCAAGAGGAGGATTTCTGTACTTTTAGATCGGTTGTTTTACGAAGAACGTCTTAAACAACATTGGCTAGACATTTTAGTCACCAATTCAAACTTTGAACTACCAGAAGTCCGATGGTCATCCTGGATATTTTACTTTAGGAAACAATCCTTTCGGATTATTCTTACCCAATATGAAATGCGTCTGGAAGAAGTGAAAACTCTGGAAAAATCTCATACACGCTTTTGAAGTTCAAGTAATTATAAAATTTGGAAAAAAATATGGTCTATTCATAATCGCAACATGAACAATTGTACCGACTTTCAATTCTCTCGCCCCACAACTCTTCGCGCTATAATTAAATTTAACTGTCCTTTATAAATCATGGGGTGCCTGCAGTACCCTATATCCATCTATTTGTATTTCATATTACTGATTCTAATTATATTCTTCCTTACGGCGCCTAGATCCGGACATCCATTTATTTTGAGTCAGATTTCCCTTAACTTATGCAGCCAGGAATTTAGTCATCGACTGTAATTACGTAATTATATAGTCTGTAAAAGAGAACCGCTAGAATGCACATTTCGTTCACTTAGGTAATTTCCTATCTAAAATCCGTAAAAGTGAATAATTCGATGGACGAATGTCCGAAGTGACTCCTTTTACCAATACCTTCAGAAGAGAAGATATGCTTTTCAAAAAACTGTATCCAAGAAAATTCAATCAAAGGTATAAAAACAAGATAACCTAATTTTTTGTCGAATTTGCGTTGCCTTCCATTTGCCCAAGGGAAGGTACCTCACGCAGTAGGACAATCTCTCCAAAGCAATTGCCAAACACCATCAGCACGCAGCGCTACAAAATCGAACACCCCATATAGCCAAATAGCAAAATATTTCTAGTACTACTAGTTTACAACGGTTTAATATTTAAAAACTAATTAATACCAGAAGATACGAGTAAAAGACAAAGCAAAGGTCAAATTCTCGAAGACAGCTTTCCGAGATATTTTATCGAAACCTATGCGGACTGGATGGAAGCACCTGCAAATTAAAATCAAATCTTGCCTGATTCGACTTACTGCCTGTACCACATGTATTATTAAAAAGTGGGTAGATAGGTAAAACTGAAATTACAGGCAGATGCATGGATGCAAAACGAATTGAGCAAAAAACGACAAACATTAAAAAGATGTCCATAAAGGGTTGAGTTGAATAATGAATGTCTGGCCGAGTCATTTGAATTGAACAAGGGAATAGAAACTTGAGTCGGTTCTTTTTGCCATCGCCATTTGCGAATTACTTTGTTCAAACCATATGCCGGATGGCAGGATGGATGGATGAGAATGGAAATATTATCTCATTTTGTGGTTCCTCCAGGCAACATTTAACACAAAAGACAGACGTAATGTTAATTTGAAATTCAAATATGAGGAAAAACGAAACGTTCGTCGTTTGTACATTTTTGACCTTGACCAGCAACCAGGCGTTGCCCAACCCGTGCCCCGTGCCCCTTGCCTTCTAGTGCAGTAAGTCAAATTCCAATTTCAATTCCTGGTACTCTGGTACACACATTGACACACAAAAAATACAAATGCGCAAAAATCATCTGGGTGTGTAAATAAATGTATTCGGTTGACGACATTAGACACGTACGTAAATAAAATACTTGTGAATGGTACGACTATGATGATTCACAGGGTGGCAAATAACGCCGGAGTCTCTAAAATAAAACCTTAAAAATAACATTAAAATCAAACCGAGAAATGATTTGTATCAGTATGGAATTTCTCAAATTGTTGTTCTTTCTGAAGCACTTTCAAAGTTTTCTTTTCTAAGAGATTCCTGCTTTTGTTTTGCTGCATATATTTTAGATCTTCTTCTTAGTCATCTTTGAACAGAAAAAATTTGAACCACCCTGTATGTCTGCATACATGAATACCAATGTGTAATTGAATCAGAATAAATATTATGTAACGAAGGTAATCCTTTCAAAATTAATGCACGAGATATCTCGTAGCCGGAACCGGGTTAGCTCGTTCATGTTCATGTTGGAATTGAATAGGACGATCACGACCACAATTACGTAAATTGTAATTTACAAACAATGCAAAGTAAATGCAAATTATTTATTACATCTGTGCACATTTACCACCGAACCAATTGTTAATCTTATGAAGTAAATATGAACTGGATATTGTAGTTCTCTGTTCTGGACCATTATAAGAATAATATTAGAGATTCAACTTGGAAGGCTTGGAACTTGCAAATTCATGACTACTCAAATTAATTGACTTTTGACGATGGGCAACGTCAAAATGTCCTAGTCTCTTTCACAGAGATTGAGTTGCTGTCCATTTGGCTTAGAAAATGTATCTCCAGGAAGGAAAACTAAACAAAGATGATTACATTATCATTACGACGGAATTGAACCTTTCACAAAGCGATTTGATCACAGGCTTCCAGTACCACTGCACTAATGGTGTATTAACAAAGTCAAAACTATTTGAAAATACTGAATTTTGATTACGACATGATTATGACATGATTGGGTATTTCTTTAATTTCGCCATAATGCATCGTCCAACATCCGCGTAGATTTTCATTCGGCTAAGAGGTACACATTAGAAGGAAAACTTCATTCAAACAAAACTTCTCTAGCACAACGACCCCAACCTTGTCTGTTCATGGGATAAAACCCTAAAGACAGCGATGTAGCAAGGGCGGTCTAAGCATAAGAGTGCAACCGACTTATGATGAAGATTATACTAATTTGTCCAAGTTCTGAATGTTTAGTGCATAATATAACGAATATTTGAAGACTCTAATGACGTTCTGTGAATTCGAAATTCGAAGTGGAAGACATTTTTAGCATTTCAGTTACATTTGAGTTACCATGCTTTAATAGGTAATGTTAATTGGGTGTATTTTTAGGTGCCACATTTCAGCCCATACACACGAATCAGACATTCAAGTTGCATAAACGATCAAACGATATTAAACGTAAGGAAACCATTACGAGTTTTCTGAACCCTTCATGAAGAAATTTATTTTAACCCAAATTCTCATTCCAAAATAATTTCAGATAATTTTCCTTAAAAGTAGAGTCTGAAGTTCATGGATCATTAAATCAATGATCGAGGACTAAACTCATGAATTCATTAATCAATCAATTTATTTAATTCTATAGACAAATAGTTCGAGGTTGAATAAACAGTCCACTTAGCACAATTTGTCAAACCCAATTCAATCATTACGTGTTAATTCATTTGACCTCCAATCTAATAATTGTGCGGGGTGTACTTCCTAAATTATTAATCAGAATTTATTTAAGTGATTTAAACTCTCTTCCTGGCTATTTTTAAATTCGTAGAATTATTCAAAACGCACCAAAATATCAGTGTCGAAATAATTTTACAAAATTAGAAATACCATCACAAATTTTAAGTATTTAATTATATTCTGAGAAAACTATTAGTGAAACTAACTGAGTTACGTTTTGCACGAATGTCGTCAAAATTAAATTCTCTTGAATATGTAGAATTCAGATTCCAGTTTTAATTTCTTTAATGAAGACTGTGGTGGCTTGAAATAAATTAGGTTGGCTTGCTCTTTGATGGCCAATAATTTCAGTTATGACTGTTGTCAATATTTGAACCTCTCGTTAGTTACATTACTAAAAGTCTAAAGTCTACATCGTATATTACTTAGTGCAAAGCGGTTCCTTGAGACAGGTTTTCTCCATTGAAGTTTTCCTCCTACTAGGGGTACATAGCCTAAACCAAATAGAAAGTTCTACTATATACTACTACCCATATTCTACTAAAAATTCGGATGTGTGGCTATGCCTCACATTGAATATCAATTAATGCAATCATATCTCAAACGAATCTTAATTTACCTCGTATGATGTCATATCTGACGCCATCGTGTGACATACTTAAAAAATCTGAGAGGGTGGATTACTGAGAATCACAATGACAACATTAAGCCTGTCCCTGTCCTGTCATAAAAATCGAAACAAAGCAGAAGGGGATTCAAAGACCGCCCGTTGAACTGCGTCGTAAAATCTGTCTACACCATTCCGGTTTTGGTTTCTGGAATCTGGACGAACAATGGACAACCCTTGGCCATTTTTTGTCCGGCTGGCGTCTGTAAGATTTGTGCGATTTTTGACTGGATGTTTTATGAATAAGGTCATGGAATAACTAAGAGCAACGCGCCCATTTAGTACTGCCACTGCCAATTTGCACATGCATGAGTAACCAAAGCGAGTAAAATTAATTGTGACTGTACTCTGAATGAATACACCCACAATTATCAAGAGGGTGAATCATAACAATTTCCGCTCAATCCTCTCAGGCTAAGGAAAACTGAGAAATACATTTATGTAGAATTTAACGTAGATTGAAGAAAAAACTTGAGTGATAAGGCACTACCAAGCTTGTACAACATTGTATTCGCTATACTCTCATACTAAACATTATACAGGGTGATCACGAAAAAGGTCTGAATTGTTTGATGGTTTTTTGGCGTAGTTACAAGAATTTATATTACAGTTACAGTCAGGTTGGGATTTTCAATTAATGCGAACAAATATTTTAGCAAAATAAATTAACGGTTATTTAACCAAGTTCAGAATCCACTTTCTTTTTTTCTTTTTTTTGCAAGTTTTTTTTTGCAACTTCATTTTCCGCCTGTTATTACTCATGAGTGATTAAGATGGAAAATTTTGAAAACTTGATTCCATGTGACTCACAATGTGACAATTGATAGAATTGAATTGATTATTTATGAACTACCTTGTTCGTATTGTGAATGAGTGCAAATGGATTACGTGTTCGTGGTCATACTAGTCATTCATATGAGTCCACGTAGTAAAGTACATTCTAAGAAAATTCATTTTGATATGAGGTTATAGATGGAAATTAAACACGAGGATTGTATTTTAATTTACGTTGGCTGTCAGTTTGATGGGTGGTTAACACAGTTTTATGAGTTTCCCACTTAACTCCAACCCTTTCTCTCTTCTCTTCTCGCATCTTTTTCCGACTCTGATCACTTTTGTGCCGCACCTCGACTCGACCGGTCATCTCTTGGAATCCATTCCTTAAAAATAATCTCTGTGTTCAATGTAAGTTCATCTAATCAAAGATAATTAAGATAGATGAGATGATAATCTCATTGAAATTTATTACTCCACGATCTATTATAGTTTAAGACAACGAAAGTTCAGAAACTTGTAAGTTCATTGAAAGAGATTATTAAAATTAGCCGATTTAATTTACTTCCTAAAACTAAGATAATCGCGAATCGATCTTCAAAGATTTTTGAAAGTTTTTCGATTTTTTTTTAAATTTATAGCTAAGATTAAACCTGGAAGAACTCATATCACATACAGGCATCCCAAATCCACTTTATGTAACCATTTTTGAAAATAAAATTAATATTGCCCATTCCATAGCTCAAACCTTTAGGGTTCGCTAAACAATATGTACACCAAATCGCGCATTCCATACTAGTTTAGCCGTATTCGAAAATATTTCTCCTGACAAAACCTTCAAATTTTCGAAACTGCTGTTAGAAGCGATAATTTGGAAAATTCAGTGATTCTGTCAAATTCTGCATCCGATCAGATGTTACCGCACCGGGTGAATTATTCCTAAAGGACGTGGTATCTTCAATCTCTGTAAAAATAATCGGCAAAAATGTCGGATTTCGGATTCTGTCTAAACTAATCGGGTAAATCGGGTTTGGCAAAACCTTCGAAATCTCAGTCCGTCCCGAAAAGTCCATTATGGCTGAATACCACTTACTTTGTATAAAAAAGATCACGTCTCTACTCGCCCCATATCTTATCCTTTTATGGTATATTTGGTGAGCTCACTTGTCACTTTGTTTAAGTTCTCATTAACTGCGTTCATTAGGTCATCTTATGGTCTCATGACGCCGATTTTATAAAAAGAAAATAAGCGAATTGTAACATTTTTTACTAGTTAGTTACCCGGTGAGGATCGATCGTTGGTCGAAAAATCTTAAAATTTCTTTCTTTCTAGCGATACTACTCAACCTAAATTCAAAATGGCCGATACTAAGACCGTTCCAACCCTTGAGGGCACTTCCTGGGTCGCCCAAACCGCCGGGGCTGTGCCTGAGGGAGCCCTTGTTGGAGGCAACGATGCTGGTAATGACATTTACGTCGCACGTGGCGAACACTCTGGAGCTGTCATTCCAGGCAAATTGGTTCCATCCCACAGTGTCGCTTACTTAGCCTGGGGAGGTGAAGAACATTCCAAGGAGAATTACGAGGTACGAACATTTTTCAAAAATTTCAAAATTTCTATTCTTTTTTCTAATTCTTAATATGTTTTCAGGTTTTGGTCGTTCCGGCTGAGTCTGTGTCATGGGTGGCTACTACCGGTGCCAACGTCCCGGAGAAAGCTATTCCAGGAGGAATTTCTGAAGACGGTGAAATTCTTCACATCGGTCGTGCCCCACATGAAGGAACCGTGACCGTTGGAAAAGTTCAACCATCCCATGCAGTTCTTTACATTTCTTACGGCGGAGCTGAGATTAGTTACCCAGAGTACGAGATCCTCGTCTTGAATTAACCTCACTCTTGAATTAAAATAATTCAACTACAATTTGCATTTACCTTGATAGAGCTCTCAATTATTTATAATTTTTTTCTCCTCTTGTTATTGTTCAACCTTGCATCATATTGTTCATTTTTCAAATTTCAAATAATTCAACTTGTCTCGATTGGTGCGGGGAATTTCTGTTTAACTATACGTATTCATTTACAACATGATTATCATGATTTACTCAAATTACATTTTAAATTTGTATCAATTACTGTATGAAGGGATTAGAGATTGTTCAAAATTACTACGAGGATTCGGCTCAAGAAACTAATAAAATTTTGACGGAATTGGCCAATAATTAGTTTTTGTTTTGTATTCATTTTCGTATCCCATCGGTAGTTTGTTGGAATACTCTTATACGGTATGTCTGGAATGTAAAACAATCATTGAAGATATAATCGCAAAGACGTATGCAGCTACTAATCGAATCCCAATTTAGTTTTCACAGTGCTTATTTTTGTCAGAATTTTTCTCCAATACTAAGGGTACAGTAACACTGCCAAATGGAAAGCAAACCATTCTCTAGGAAAATCTGATTGGTGATGTTGAAATGAGTTAATGTGCGAATCTCAGAAGGGTTAAATATTTACACCTGGAAACTTAAATTTATACCTTGCAAAATAAAGGTACATTTCATTAGGCATTGAAATAGGCAACATTTCCAATAGGTGGAATATTCTCCTATTTCGATAAATTTCAAAACAAATCTTTAAATTGTAGAATAAAATATTAATATATATTATTACAAATATTAATAATTCTTGATTCTTATCTGGTATTTTTGATTTATACACCGAATATCGAAATTACCAATAGAATAGTGTACGAATGTTTGTCAAAATATGTTATTTTATTCAGTATTGGCTACAATCCATTTTAATCCACGACGGTGGAGTATCTGGAATACATTACACATTCGATGGAAAATAGCATTCCACAATAATATTTGTAACTGAATTACATTTTTGTGGGCTCAGTAATCTTGAAGTTCAAACATGAGAAGTATTGACATCATTTCATTCAATTACCACAAGTGAGCGGAATCAATTCGCTTGACCATCCAGGGTACATCCAAATACAATGGATTAAATAAGCGAAAAAGTCAAAAATGAGAATTGGAATATTCAAATATCCACAATTCCCACAGCAGAGTAAACATCCGATCATGAGGAGGCAAAACGGTTTTATAAAACCACTCAGAGAAAACTCGAAATTAGAACTGGAATTTCTAAACCAATGGATGAATGGAAGAGTCAATCCTCGCCAAAATCCTTTTGTCCCAAAGTAGATTCGAATCATTCGAATTTTACGATAGATTTTGGGCATCATTGCATTCTTCTGAGATTCAAGATTAGCCATCCGAGTCTTTCTAGCTTCTAAGATCAATTCCTGAACATGTGGAGAAAGTTCAGTCCAAAAAGATTCTATCATATGATCCACGAGGTAAACTCTGACTGGTTCCCCAGCTCCCCAAACTCCAATAATGCGTTGACAAATTGGACACCAATTATTCGAAGATTGCCATTGGATAATGCATCTGTGACAATACATGTGTCCGCAGTTAAGGATGGACGCCTGTGGACCACAAAACATTACACTTATGCTGAATTTGAAAGACATGCACCCAAATTAAAGTGATATCCGGCCGTTTTTGACCCCTCAGACCGAAGAAACAATTTAACATCAGAGGCACTTTTCAAAACAACGCAATAGAAGTCAGGTTCTTCTATATTGGGAAATATGGCGGTAATAATTTATGGTGAAGCGGTGAGCCATAAGTATCCCAAAATCAAAATCGATTTTTAAAGAATTGTCGAGTATTTCCACTGAAGGATAAACTTAGACCAAATTGACTGAACGATATCTCAGAATTAGCGTAAATATTTTAAGAGAAGATGACCGACTTTATTTTCGGAAAAAGTGGTATTGTCAAAAAAATATTCTTCCCGTTTAAATCTTCTTATGGCGACGCTCACTACTGCACGCATCAGATTTCGAGCAGGATAACTCTTTACACAACATCGCGTGCGATTCTACCTGAAAATAATATTTGCACTATTTGGTGCATTGTGCATAGAATTCATAGGAATAGTCGATAATGTGTATTATCAAAACTTCTCACTAACTCGACTGCTTTGAAAACAATGTATTGTGGATGGAAAAATTTAAAAAGCTGGAAGGGTTCACTTTTTTATAATTACTAATTACCTGCACAAGTGTATCCAAACAAATAGGACATTCCAGAATGTTCAACACTGCGGAATTGTCACAAGTGCTTTGTGCGGCTCTGGTAGTGGTAGAGAGTCGAGTCCTGTTGGCCACCGGTGGTGGTGCCCTACTCGGAGATTTCTTTCCAAACAATAGGATTTTGGTCTTATTCAACCGTTTTCTATCCCAATTATTTTCAGCCCCTTCGAACTGGTTCGCCGCCCAATGTCCATCGCCATGTAACTCTGGAGTGTCTATACATTTCCATCAAAACCTGACATGATTTTTTGTTTTGCGGAAAATGGGTATTTTTCATTAATTAGCATTATGTGGACGCGGTGGTTGATAATAGCTTACCAAACCCGTACCTGAAGGTTGTCGAAAAACGGATACATCAAATTTTCAGGGAATATAATTCGGAGCCTAATATTGCAAATCGTGGTATACCAAACAGAGATGACGTGAAATGAAATTGGTACGGAGATTCGAGAGATATTAAAAAATATTACTTCAAAATTCAACCGAGCTATTGACCATGCATTCAGAATGAATATCTCATTATTTCCGGCAACCTCCAGGTTCGATTACACGGAAGGTTAATTTAGGAATCACCCTGTAGTGACAAATAGAAATCAGAACTGGTATGACAGCTTACCCATTGTAGACAGGCTCAGAGCTGAGCAATTCAGAACGAATTGAAATGAATAAGATGTGAATTTGAATTAATAGATGTGTCCCTATGTATGATCCACTAATTAAATTAAATGAGATTTGAACACATTTTTTCCGTTTTTAATTTCTTCGGTGCTTCGTTTCCAACATATTAACGGTGCAAATTGGGCAGTTAATAAATAATTTAATTGAAGTGTTTCTACGACAATTTTACTGCGATGGAAAACGAATTTTAAATTAAGAAAATTTGCAACATGCAATCATCATGCAATATGTGTAAAGGGATTCGGAATAAGAGCACAGATACTTTTATTTATATTTCTATTTTTTTGCAAGCAACAGGAACATGAACTGTGGAACAGGAAACTGTAAATATTTATATTTTATTAAATTCCGAGTATTTTAATTAACAGACGACATTTACTTTGACAGTTGACCCAATCGGTCTACAAATTCTAGGTCGATGTAAAATTTTACAATTTCCGAGGAACATCTCGGTCATCGGTTACATTTCTATCGGGACACATTGGAATTAATTACAACCTACTCCAGAATGACAGTGACAGTGACCTCCACTTCCGACATGAGTATGATGACAACCTTCGTGACCACCAAAATTGACCCCGTCACTTGCATTTATGGGAGGAATAGTTGTTCCAGAATCACTCCCACCATTCCCGATGTTATTACTCGTAAATGTTCCAACCAAAACTGCATTGGCTCCGCTATATGTATGTATTATTACAAATACAAATCCATAATATCAGTTCAAGATGTTCAATATAATCGATGTACAGTCTACAGTGTGAGAAATAATCACTGCCCTCCCATTCGGTCCATCGAGATCCTATATGGTCTCGGAAATGTTATTACGAAGAATCATTTCAATAAAATCACTCAAGAATTATTTCAAATTCGGACTTTCGAATAAATAAAGGAAAAATCGATCAATTACCTGCGCAGAGGTCTTTTGTTTGTTTTTCTTTCAAATCTGCAAATGTTCGCATCAGTTTGAGCTTCAGTCTGAAATTTTTTACTTTTACCACAGCAAGATTTTCCTCGTGTGCAGAGTAAAACGCAAGCCTTATGAGGAACAAATCAATAAAACAATTATTCAGACCACTATATTTCGAAGAGTTTTTGGTCCGTTAGACGAATATATATACGAAATTGCTAAGATTTTTCTCTTAAAACAATTGCGATATTTAAAGGAATCCAAATCCAATTTATTAGATAAGTTTCAAGCTCAAACGTCAAACGAGTATCAGACAAAAGCAAAGAGGATGAAAATTAGAAACTAAATAAAATTCACCTTGGGATATTATGTCTTTTGGGCAAATCCATTAAAAATTAGGAATATATTTTGTCCTGGCAAGGGTTTAACAGAATTTGGAAACTTGAAAATGAATCGGGTGTCTAAACCGACGGAAGGTCAAATACACTAGCGCTTACCAAAATTATAAAAAGTGCTAAAATCCCAAGTCCAATGTAAAAGAATTGCATTCTTCCAAATATCTTTAACTTCAGTTGGTTTTGAGTCAAGAGAAACGTACGAGTTTTAAGTTCAGTCTGGGAATATAGAATTTAGTACTTGAGAATATAGGAATTCAAATCAATCATATTCTAAACGATGTAGAGTATTAATAATTTGTGGAGAATAATAATATCTAATACGAGAGATTGGAATAAAATATGATTGAGGAGCAACGTGACAGGGTGCAGGCGAAGCGATAAGTAAAGTATTTCGGTTACGAATTAAATCCATTATTGAACGATTATTACGTTTTGAATAACATATTCTATTCCGAGGAAATGACAATATTTCCACGTGAGAGGTACGCTTGTTAAGTCAGAATTTGTTGAATAATTGAATTGTAAATTCTTCTGCGCCAATACAGTAAGGTACAGGGTAGTAAATATTTTATATGTACACAGCCGGAGATAACTGATCCCATTATTAAGGTAAAGGTGGTCAAAACATACAGGAGAAAATATCATCATTTATTAAACGATAATCACTGTCGTTGCATCAACGTTAGCCATACGACCAAAATCTAAAAAATTTTGTTCTATAAAATTTCAGGATGGAACATGGTAGTGGCATGTATACTGGTTGAAAATGTATATCTCAGCGATGTTCGAAGTCCCCAAAATCTGACCGTTTGAGAGGCATTAGCCTCTCAGACACTGGTTATCAAGTTGGTTATGAACCACATTGTGGAGTAGTTGTAGAGCAGTACCAATCTAAAGTTTTTCTGTTGGGGAGGGACATAAAAATGATATAAATATGCGAAATATTCTGGAATTATTGAGCCAGACTGTTGAAATCGAAGAAACTCAAGAAATAATTAATTCCATCAGTCTACAAATAGTAAGTACCAGTGCGTATTTCGACAAATGTTGAATGGTGTTATAACAAAGGATCCCACATTCATATTATGTTGAGTCAGATGGATGTCAAATATTAATATGATAATTACTATAATATGGAATACATTATTAATTTTAACACATTGATTTTTTTTCCCAAGAAAATCTCAGTGTTTAAATACCTAGTCAATTTGGGCTGTTCGGCCGGCATTAATTTCCAAAGTAAGTTCCAAGTAAACTTTGAATTCGAATATCAAATTATCTTGAACTTAATTTTTTTAAGTCGACGTTCATAAGTCCAGCGCCACCGTACCACAAAGAACTTTACGACTATTTTAGGTGTGCTACTCGATTATGGGTCAGCTATGATGTCATCCTTAGTTAAATATTGGCCTGTGTGTGCGACTGACCTCACATCATCACTGAAGTGCAGCACGCGTGAAAAATCCGACAGCACGACTTTAATATTATTAGGAAATCAGTAATTATGTGCCATGAAATTTTTTTTCCTGTATCTGTAATTTAAAATGACATTAGTTCCACATTAACTGGGTCGTACGTGGTTACTTTGACGTTTGAAAATATTTTTCGAAATAGAAAATGGTTCCATTTAAAAAGTTTTAGCATTTTAGCAAGAATGTGTAAATAGACCTTATTGCAAATAAAGGCTAAAAGTATACCAAACTGTCAATATGTCTTGGAATTACCAATTAGTTTGAACAGGAACTAATGACGCTTCATGCTTATATAGCTAAATTTTCCGGATATACTGCGCACTGTTTCCGTGTCATAATGCAATAATGGAAAACACATTACGAAGTGGGAAGTATTCAACAATTAGTTCTCGTATCATAAATTATTTTACATAATTATAATAATTATTAGAAATCATTCGTAAGAAATTTTTTGCCGGTCTAATAATAGACAATTTAATCAGCGTCATAATATTGATTCAAAAAAGAACTATCATCTGCCTCACACAGTCTTCTTCTAGTAGACTGTCTGGCAATACTACTATTTTTAATGTTATTACGGTCACCTTCTAATTTTTCTAGTCAAGGAAAAACTTCACTAACATCTGTCAGAAATCCTATAAGACAGGGTCATTGGTCATTTTTTGTATTTTTACATTGGTAGAACCCGAGTTTCGGTCACGTACCTTAATATTACTATAGTGAAGTTTAAATAAGCTCAAAATCTCAGACGGAATGACAATACTAGAAATATCGTTTTGACAAAAATTCTTATTTCTATTCTCTCCGAAACCAATGAGTGCTATGCTCAATTTCTCACATAACTAGGATTTATGTCATCCCGTTCCTGGCTGCCACAGAAGGGCGACCTAGCATTTTAAATCCATAACTAAAAAGA
>JAQFYE010002081.1:0-19471 GCA_034694305.1 Protaphorura glebata | reverse complement strand
GTCTGAGATCTTAATTTGGTCTATATTGTGAGGGGACATAAAATTCCAATCTAATCTCAGTACCTCGGCTCAGAAGCAGAGAACGAATCGACATAACATGCAGAGTTAAAGAATGTTGTTCGGGTCTACCTATATAATAAAAATACAAACATATCGCCCCTTCCCAATACATTGATGTTTTCCCACACAGCTAAAGAGCCAACTTCTCAATAGTCAAAATAGCAATTTGACTCATACAGCATACAAAGTACACAACGAAATAAATAAATACAATATGATAGTCTGTAAAGCCTTCGGTACATCAGACTATAAATGTGTGTTTGTTTTGTAGAACATCCGAACAATTTTTTTGAAGGTTCTTCCTCGAAAAGTCCAACCGTTTGGCAGTTAGAAATACAATATCCAAATAAACTTTGTGACGTCGTGAATCGTGATACGAGTCACATGCAAGCTGTATTTGGCCTACGTATTTCTAGTGGCAAAATAATGGACTTCTTGCGGTAGAACTTACAATTTGTTCAGATGGTCGATACAACATATCAAAAATACAGCAATTCCAACCTGCCACAAATTCTCATTTGAGATCTGGGGTTTTCTTTATTCAGTGGCGAATGAGAGATGCCCAAAAGATGACAGTATTCGATTTAGTTTGTGACGGGATCATTGAAAGTAAAATACTAATACCTGAATAGAAATGTATGTACATCTCTATCTCGCCTTTTGATGACAATTCCATGGCACGCTGTGCAGTGGCGAAAATGGTCATTTACCACCCTGTATGGAAATAGTAAAAGTTTGTTGACCCTAGGTTTGGACCCCGCCCTCCCAATTTTACCGATGAGTTCAGGCTCGATCCGACAGATGCGCAATTTGTTGACGTCATGCACACAGCAGCTGGAACTTTGTTGCAAGGTGGATTAGCATTTGTAGAGCCCCGCGGCCATGTTGACTACTACCCGAATAGTGGAACCAGGCAACCTGGGTGTGGAACGGACCTTTTTGGTATTTCCGACGCATAATCAACTAAAAAATTGAAACGGAGCTAATCGAAACAATTGGTAAAAAATTAATATTATGTTCTTAGGTTCATGCAGTCACGGCAGAACTTGTTCTTATTTTGAGCAGTCAATTTTGGCAGAAGCAGGAGAGTTCACTTCTTGTCGATGCTCAACCTGGGAAGGCTTTGCGAATGAAGAATGTCTTTGCAAAATTAAAACAGCAATGGGCGCACACGTCGATTTAAAGTGAGTTACCCGTTCGAAATATTTTCTCACCATTCATATTAATTCGAAAAGTTTTTGCCTTTAAAATCTAATACTCTGAGACTTTGAGAACCAAATTGATAAATTGAACGACTCTTTAGGTTTGTCCTTTTTTAAACAAAGACAAGGGTGCTGATACTAGTGATGATCATCTGATATGAATTTCAAGTTCATTTCATTTGTGTTGACTTCTTAACGTGTGGCTTTTGTCCGATCATTAGTTTTGGCATTTTTGCACCAAAGTAGACATGGATTCACTTCGTCCTTTCCAAAGTTGATTTTATTGATTCCTTTCAGCACTCCAACTGGAACTTATTATCTGCACACGAATGGACAATCGCCTTTTGCTCGCGGTGATGATATGTCACCCCCGCCCCCGACGACGACAGCTCCAATTGCGTAACAATTCACATGGATTCATTGTCTTTAAGGCTGGTGGCGGTGACCTCTACTCTTACCAGCGACTCGTATAAAGACAATCGAAGTTAAATGATTCTAACACCAGACTGACTTATAAATAAAATTGTAATTATTGGCAATAATTCGCTAAAATGTATATTGTACGAGTACATTCTTTGGTGCCTTCGACTTCGATTTTTTATTAATGTGTCAACCAATTCAACGATGAATAAGAATACAACAGTTAAGTTACACCGTAATCCCGTCTGTGCTACTCTCCCATCAGTGACATCATAAACATACCAATTAAATGAATACACTTTAGCG
The DNA here is from genome assembly GCA_034694305.1 of Protaphorura glebata. NCBI lineage: Eukaryota > Metazoa > Arthropoda > Collembola > Poduromorpha > Onychiuridae > Protaphorura > Protaphorura glebata. The sequence continues at coordinate 17,483 of JAQFYE010002081.1, read as the reverse complement.
GAAGCTTGAAATTTCATCCATTTCTGCAGCAATGGATTTGGCATTCAAATTCAGAGTTCTGGGTAAAGAATTTCAAGTCTTATAGATACGAAATCTTAACGATTTTTCAAAATTAGGGCACTTGTTCCCCATTTCTTATAGAAACAAAATCATGGCCCTGATAAATTTTTACTAAAGTTTGAATGAAACATTTACGTAATAGAAATAATTATTTCGAATGGAAATATTTCCAAATGATGGATCGGATTACGCTATTGGAGCCGCAATTTATAGTTGTTCCGAATTTCCGAAAAGACACGCTAAGTTTGGATTATTAATAAAACATATTGCTTCATACTACCCACTACCCCAAACCCGATGTAGACATCGGTATAATGGAGTACCGATTTCCTAAATTAGCGATTTATCGTTCTAATAAATACATTTTTTTCCAAATCAAGACAGACTATTCCATTCCGGCCGAACCCATTAGTCGAATGAAAATTGAAAAAGAAAATGTATTAAAAGGCACTCGTAGGTTCCTTAAGTTTTAGTCTAATTTTATGTTGGAGGAACTGAACAACTAAAACGCTGAACGAAAAGGCAAGACGTGCATTCGTTTACTAAATCAAACTCGGCCAGTTTATTCAGATAATTGTGTCCAATATGGCAGATCTTAAGTTCCGTTTAATTTTTGCTGTAATTTTTGCACTTCACCAAGTCAGCGGTCTGATTCGTGTTAGTGACATTCAAACTGATGCCGGATTCGTCTGGTTTCCAAATCCTGATGAAAGTGGTTCATTTTATCCAACTGTTCTAACTGCAACAGATATTCCGGAAGACCCCGAAATTCAATCAGCAATTACGGTCGACAATAAGGAGGACGCTATTCATTTTTACCTTTACACAAGGTTTTTGATTAATATTCAATTTCCTCTATTTTTGAAGGCGTACTTATTTATTCTAAGAAACATTCCAGGGAGCATCCAGAAAAAGCTCACGAAATTGTGCTCAATCACGATGGGTTCACCTTACCGTCGGATTTTGAATCCCATGCACCGGTTAAAATTCTGATTCATGGATTCCTGGCTTCATCGAGTACTCCATTTCCTGCAAACGTCCGAACAGGTAATAAACGACCTAACAATCCTTCAATTTATAAAGAAAGAAGGAGATATAACTTGACTTTTACCGAAAAACATTTGTAGCATACTTGAATCTGGACCACGACATTAATGTAATTGTTGTCGATTGGAGTATCCTGGCGAAGAAACGAACGGCGTATCGAAATACGGAAAATGTACAGTCGTATTACAAGGTTGTCTACAATATCGTCCACGTTGGACATAAAGTAGCGAAACTGATCAATTCTTTAGTCAGGGAGAATGTTGCAGAATTAAATAAAATTCACATCATTGGACAAGGACTTGGAGCCCACACAACTGCAGTGGTTGCGGAATCACTAACCATTGGAAAAGTCGGGAGAGTAACAGGTATGTACTGAACTGTTATGTAAAGGACCTTACCACCCGCTCAATCCTCTTTGGGGCAAAACTCTAATTGATTGCGTGGAGTCCTTGGCATGCACTATTAGAGCAATTTTATCGAAGTATTTAAACAACTGTTTTGTATGTAATGGTTTTAGGACTGAATCCATCACGTTCAGGTTTCAAACCTTCGGGATTCATGAAGAAATATTGCTTACATTCCGGAGTAGCCCAATTTGTTGACGTTATTCACACAAATGATGGTACACTAGACAATGGTGGGTTCAGTCTACATGCTCCAGTTGGTCATGCCGATTTCTACCCAAATGGAGGTGTTGATCAACCAGGTTGCGACGGTGTGTTCATCAGCTCAGGTAAGAATACATTAATGGCATCCTGAATTGCGTCTGAAGAAGGCATGTCGTGCATATATGTAGTATTGTGTTCCCCAATTCCGGCTGATTTGTGGGCCTGGTGGCCATATTCACCTATTATCCCACGATCAGGACTAGTCTGATCAGATCAATATCCGCAGTATTCATAATCTAGGATTACCTGAATGTATTATTCATCTTTATGTAGAAATATGCTTGATTTACAGCTAAATGTCATCGAGCTCGTGCTCGTCTTTACTGGAAAGAATCGATCACAAGTAAAATCGGGTTCAAGGCTTGTAAATGTGATACTTGGACGGAGTATGACAACGGGGAGTGTGCTTGTAAACTGTCCGAGAAAGTTTTTATGGGGGAACACTGCCCAAGCACGTAAGTATCAAGAAGTCACAGACTCTTGTGCGAATTTTTTATCAATACCAGTGTAAGGGATAAAAACGTACTTTACACTAAAGTCAAATTCCCATGATTCAAATTGGCTAACTTAATGACATGTGTACGGCCTCTTCGTGAGATGTGACTTAAACATAACTCGAAAAGTCAGCTTCTAGTGTACAGTAGGTCACGTCTCATTTTACTGCCAGCAACGGTTGGACACTCTGAGAGTTTTTCAAATGTGTGTTAGGATGGTGACTATGTGACGCCATCGACTAGTATACTTAAAATAATCCGAGTATAGGACTTAAAGCTTTTAAGTGTACTGGTAGACCGCACCTAGACCTCTGATATTTCTGGTTGATAACCTTCATACCTTCATAGACTTTGTTCTAAAGGCCAAGGTGTACTATCAAAATTTCGGGCCAAACGTATCATGTTATTGTCATTATAAAATTCTCAAGGGTAACATTATGTTGCTTACTTCAGGGCCAGAGGAAAATTCTATCTCCGAACCAACGCTGAGGGTCCTTTTGCTAGACCTGTTGTTGCAGCTGTTTCTGATGACGAGGGACACGGGCACGGGCATGCATCTCATTCTTAAGAAAATAAGAACAATCGTCGTAATTTTAGTCATGGGTGTCCCGCTGTCGAAACAACGGTTGTATGGTTGTAGTTTCGAAAATTCCGGATATTGTGTAATCGTAATATTCGGAAACCGGAAAATGAGAATTTGGCATGTGTGGATTGTGAATCAAATGAAGAAAATAAAAAAGAATTACCTTGAATATTTTGTAACATTTTTTACACGACCTTTGCTATTATGCCATTTAATACAAAACAAGAAGTGCAATTCGATGCTTCATAACTATGACAGACGATCGTTAGACACAAAACATAGTGTACTAATTACAAAATTTTAGAAATATTGAATGGGAAACAGGGTATCTTTGCGCGTGTTTACAAAAGAGATTATTGAAGAAAATACAGTACAACTCCTTTAAATGTTTTATACGTGTGCACGTGTGATCAACTGTAAGTAATTCCTCAACTGAAATTGATTAGCAAAAATATTGTATAATCCGAATAACCAGCACAATATTAATAATTTGCCCTACTCCAAAAGAAATAGCACGCCAAGGTTGCAACGGAACGATGGCGTACACAAACGTATGGACAATTCTGGCGATTGCAAATGAACTAAATAATGTAGATGCCAACCAAGTTGATGGATGAGTGAAGCAAAATACTAGAGCCAAGGCAAAAAATACTGGAATATTTTCCAAGTCATTCAAATGTGCCCTGAAAGTAAAAGAGTAAAATGATAATTCCAAAATCTGTGAATATGAAATTTAAAAAAGTATAATGTAAAGTCAAATACCTTCGGACACGCTCAATTGCTTCTACAATTCGGTAGGGTTGAAATTTCTTGTTACGACCAAAAGCCACAACATCTTCTGGACTCGCAAAAGACTAAAATAGAAAGAATTCAGAATTCAATTTTCGCATAAAGGGCAATGAATTTTACAACTTCTGTTAGACAGCATCTACGCTCTAGAGCTTCCGTATCGCTCCAAAGATTACGTACATCATTCAGGAATCGCTGTAACGAAGTCAGTGGTGACATACAAATAACTTTCAATGCCAAAACCCCAGCCCAAAATGCAAAGGACCGAAATGCGGCTTCATCAAGTTCCATCTCTGTCGTCATTATCCGCTAAAAATAATAAAGTCAACAATATTTGTATTTGACAGTTAATATTCATATATGTATAATTTAATAATATGTTTGCAAAAAAAAAATTAGCCTAATTTGACGCAAAATTGATAAAACTTTTCCTGTCCGAACGGTGGCACTAAATATATTCGAAAACATTGTTTTGGGATAGCCTGCGTGCTTTCTGTGCTTTGCTATTATGTAGAGAATTCATTGGGGTGACGGGAGACGTGCTGTCCGGTTCAAATGTACAGTTTCGAAGATTGTGATTAAAAATTAGCCTTAACTTTGAAAAGAGAAGACAAAAATGCTTTTTTCAGTTCAGTGACCTTTAATGAGTACCGGACAACGGTAACGATTTTATCAGTAAGCAATCTGTTAGTACAAGGAAGTGCTAACAGACGTTATTATAGGGAGTCGTCCTTAAAAACCCGATTTTCTACGTTCGAGAAACATGTTGATTTTCTGAAATATCTGTTCAAGAAATTCGGAAATGGTTGACAGCCATATGCACTAGAAATATTATGGCACAAATTATTAGTATCCATCTGACATGTACAGTTCTCACTAGAGTTATCGAATATAAATCAAGCTAATCCATACCGTACATCAAATGTTCCGCGCGGTAAAGAAAAGTCGGACAGATGCGAAGTTGAAGTCAGAAATTGTGACGAAAATAAGTACCATAAAGAAAATTAGTTGCTGAAAATATCGACATTACCGTACCGTACTGATTTAGTATTCCAAAGCGTAAGTAGCAACCAACAATAGAGCAACTTCTATGAATTTCTAAACTAGAATTCACCTTCCACACGTTGGTACTTCAAATTCTCTGCTGTTTATAGCTATCATTATGCAATATACGCGGCCCGGGTAATCTTGTTATGTCCGTTGTGTATTATGTATGTAAAAGAGTGCGTGAAGCGTGTTACTATATAGCGTCTGCTGATAAAAACTTGCGTTGCAAACTTGCAAACATTACGACAGCCGGAAGGTTGACCTTCACCATCCTATACTTATATAAGAAGATAACATCGAATTGAAGTGAGACGTGTGAGGATGACTGTCATAAATGGTCATAACTGAGTAAACATTATTTGGTTATTTTTGTGGGCTTAATTTAAGTGTTTAATTAGGCTAGGAATGACAATGAGAACGCATTATCACTAGAATGAAGGTTCTGATTGGACATTTTTTTTCAAATATGCTGTACAGAGCAACATGGCTCACGAATTGTGAAGGTCCCAATTCCGAAACCCTAAAAGTGGTGGACACACGAATTCAGAAATCATGTTGTACATTCTAGAATTGACAAGATACCACACCACGGGGGATTGCATTTGGGGTTCAAATATTCAATATTCAGTTTTTTCAAAATGTGTCATCTTGACGTAATCCTAAACTTAGATTAAAAGAAATCCGCTCCTAATTAATGTTCTTTACTCCAAGATCCTAAATGTAAAATGAAGGAATGGAATATGGCATAGCTGCCGCTGCTGTCTCACCAGGAACTTGTACCGCACTGTATTGTTGGTACGAATAAAATCCTCATAAGATAATAAACAGTTGACACAATTTCAACGTCTGTCTCTGCTGGCGAAAATGGCTAGTGAATGCCAGTTCGGACAAAAACAGGAAAACCATAAAATATGAACCGTTGACCACGAAAAGAAAGAACACAATAAATATGAAAAAATAAAATTACGCATTATATCATTTAATTGTAAGAATCGTCAGCGTTTATTGAAGTGATGCACGATTTGTATAGTGAATGTTACACTCCTTACTTATAATTTTTAAAACTGATCTGAAATGGACAATGATGGTGGAATGATTTTGGTCATCCTTAACTTTGTATGGGTCGATACATTTTAATTTCAATGCTATAATTTTGAGACGACACAACCGGTGAAATGACATGTTATTAATTTTACAACATAATTAAACTAGAAACCGTAAGTGCATCAGAAGGAAGTAGTTTCCAATGAAGATGATACGATTTATGAACTAATCAATAATTTGTGATTATAAAATGAAGTATGGGCTGAGGTCGAGGTGGTGCCGATGGTTGTCTACCAGAAGTGCTTAATAACTTGAGCACCCATGTACAAATTGATGACCATGGCGACAAGCCAGGACAATGCCCGGGAGGGCTGTGGAAGAGGACAAATTGCATACACGAAAGTATGGAGAAATCGTGCTCCGGTGAAAATTTTGAAGAGAAGGCTGGCAGTGGCAACGCCCGGGTTGGTAAAACAGTACAAAAATCCGAGGGTGAAGAATGGTAGAATGTTTTCCAGGTCATTAAGATGTGCTCTACAGAGAAATTTATATATGAGGTAAATCACGAAAAACGGAAATTCAAAACTATGGTAAAATTACCTGCGAACCCTCTCAACATCTGGGTCATTAGTCACGACCTTCATTTTATTCTTGTCTATCAAATCCTCTGGGTTTGCGAACGCCTGAAAAGGAAAATATATATTTTTGGTAATATCTCACCAAAAAGTTTTGGGTTTCATCTCAGATTTACAAAACATTCGTGAACGTGGAAGTAACGGTTCCCTCGTGTGAACATTACGCAAATCGGAAAATTACTGAAAATATTCACCTTGTTCTTAAATCGGTTCTTCGCAGTCAGAAATGCCATGACCAAAACTTTTAAACCCAGACAGCCGCTGTAGAATGCGAACGATTTGAATGCCTCCTTATCAATGTCCATTTTGGATGCTTTCTCACGGTGTGAGTCTGTGAGAACAAATAAGATTAAATCTCACTGCAGAAACCTACAACAAATATTAGGGTACTAGTGCGGTGGATTGATTAATATCCCATGATAATTATCCAACAAAAATGAGCACAGGCCATTGATCGTGATAGTGATAGTTCGACGACGTTTGATCTTCCATTCAATTCGTTATTCCACATTGTAATATTACGATGTTAAAATTGTAAACACATTGTTTACTAATGAATCGGGGATTTCACCAGTAATAAATAACAAAACCCTACTTCTAGCCTAGGACTTTTATGCATCGTGACCACGCAAGATTAATGTATTTCGTAGCTAACGCCGCCGTACTACACACTACACAGCATTCGCTGCTTTTCTACAAAATGGAAAGTCGATACTCGGCAGTTCGAATTATTTGAAAACAAGAAAACTATTGATCAGCAAAAGTTCAGCAGACAAACTTCACAATGCAATAATGCAAAGCACGCACAGAGCACTGTCATCGCACTGAAAAAATTGCAGAATTCCTGATCACCATAATTAAAATTACTTAAACCGGCATATATATTTGCTATAGCAAATTAAGAGCAAGGTTTTTTACATTGAAGTTTTCCCTACTACTAAAGATACCTTTCATAGACCAAATAGAATTCGACTCAATCTAGGAAAAATAAGCGGTGACGTTTCAAATCAACAGCTAATTATGCTAATATCATCAATCAATGTGCCTACCAAGATTATTTGATTAATTTTCCTCATTTATCATTTATCATTTATGAGGAAAGTTAAATAATCTTGGTGCCTACAGTAGTATTCAATTTTAAATATGCCCGTTTTTGGAAACAGGGTCAAGAAAAGAAATGCTCAAAAAGTTTTAAAATACATATCTTTACCTGTAATTCGGAACTTTTTTACAGTGAGAAATCAACTCTTTCCGAACAGCTCTTGTGAGATGGAAAGATGGACTAAATCAAATTCAGCAACCATGGCATACAAAAATCTCGTTATATCTTATTTTATCAACTAGAATGTACGTATGCTACGCATTGAAGCCTATGGAGCACGTATAAAAGTCCACAGATAGACATATTTTTTCAACAACCTCTTCACAGCACAGGATTATGTAATACATTTTATTTCATTACACATAAAATAGTATGCAATTCACTGAAGGACAAACTTCGGCCTCGGCCTTCCGTCCAACGTGTATTAGTCAACACAAATTTTCCAGGACGAGAATACTTTAATTATAGTTGCCCGTAAATGTTAATGATTACCGTTTAACGGAGACCGAAACGGCTCGCGCGTGTCATCTTTTAACAATCGTCAGTATGCCGGCAAACACACACATCGGGATTTGACGCTCGAAAAATTAGTTAACCTGTCAAAAAATTCTCTAAAAATGTGCATTATTTTTTCAATTCGCACTCGCCGCACATGGGTTCTGTGTTGTAGACACATGCTACAGACCGTAGTATAATGCGTCTACTGGTCTACCTACACTACTATGAACTCGGGACCTACAAAGTACTATTCGTAAAAAATATTATGGTCGTGGTGCAGAGAGGCTGTAGTTTTTCTTGTAACGTTAAAATTGATTGAAATCTAAGTATAATAAGATAAATAAGATAAATAAGTATAATAAGACAGGAAAGTCGGGACAATTTTATCCCAATCATGACAGGTCAGATCAAGTGGAATCTTAAGTTTTCACTGCAAGTACCAATGAATATTTCTTGTTAGGAAATTACTTCTGCTTGGGAAAAAAATGTGTCCGGAACTTCACATTCCTTCCAAGAAGCTTTTTGCTTTTGTGATTTCAGTAGAATTATTTTGGTGTCGAAGTGAAAGTACTTTTGTTAAGACTATGGCGGTGGATTCTTCTGAATTCTCCAAACTCTCAGGAAAGGAATCCAGGTCCGCAAGCATCTCCCCCCCAAAAGAAAATGTTCGCCAATTAAACGAAATATTCGTTTGTAAGAGCAGTGTAAACTTAACGCTTCCAGCCTCCCGCTTCTATCTTTAACTCTACAGGAACATGACATACTGTATGTATTATCGTGCTTTTGAGCCCTCTAGGTTGAGGATTCATTGCTGCCGTCTTATTTGTTTCTATCTATCGATTAGAGTCCATTCTCTACAAAAAATACGCTGGTGATTGACTATTCACTCCCTGCGACGAATGTTAAGTAATCAGAGTATTTGAGCAACCGAACAACTCTTTGAAGAAAAGTACAGACATCACAGTCCTCTACTTCATGACTACAATAAACCTAGCACTTATTCAAACGATTTTGATTTTCAAGTTTCAAGTATGTTTATTAGGTCCACTTCCTAATTTTTCACAAATTCAAAACACTTGGAAAGGTGTCTACTGTCGACAATGACTCAATTCACTTATTGTATGAATAGAATAACGCAACAAAATTCAAGATTTATCGATACTGATCAAATACAAAAAATACAAAAAATGAAATACAAAATCAAATCAATTCACTAGAAAGGGTACACAATACCCCGACAAAATATTTAGAATGTCGAATCGCACTTGACCTCCAGTTTAGAATTCATCTAGAAATTATCTAGAAAAATCAGCCCATAATACTTACAGTACAGTTACAATTTCTCTGCAGTCTAATCCAGGTACAACTCACTTTTTCGGGAAGGAATAAGGAAGACGATGTGAAATGCTAATACTCCACAATTCACACGCACTGAATTAATCGTTCCAATATCAATCATGAATTTTAACTGCATATTTTTATTTCCGACACCAGTTTTATTCGTCCAAGTTAGGAGCTGAGAGTTCTTGAGCTGTTAAAGCGACAAGTTGAATTTCATCGAATAAATTCAAAAAACTCGTTGAAAGACGAGCAGCCAAATCCCTACAGAATAAAGTGTGGGGTAAATTGAATTAAATATAATTTTTCATTCATTCGGGGTATGCGATGAACTCACATATCAGACGCTTCCAAAGACGCGGTTTGCCCAGAAACAGACGGTGGTGTTTCCGTTGTATTATTCAGAGACACAATCGTAGTGCTCAAAGTTGAATTTAAAGAAACGGGACAGACTGGTCCAAGTGATGAATTGGCTGACGAGTCAATGTCGATTTCCAAACCTGTAAGGTCCTCATCAACATCATTTTCTTCCAGCCCACCTGGCAGTGACGTTCCACTTCGATCTGGTTGAGACTGAAATAGAAATATTTGATTTAATAAACAGTACGAGTTTCTAGTTTTCTGAGTACTGTGAGTGATATTCAAACTGTTGCTCTCCTGAGCATTTTTCACCGATTAGGGAATCGGTTAACCTTTCCGGCGATATCAGGGAAACAATTTTTGATTCTCCATCGCATCGCGCAATATCGTTCAGAATGAAACTCCCTAATCGGTGAAAAATGCTCAGGAGAGCAATAGTTAAAATATCATATAATAATTGATATGTTGTTCCACATTCCACAATGCATTGCAATTTGCAATGCATGATTAGGTCAAGCATACAGAAAATACTGATTTTGCCAATATTACTCCATCTTATAAAAATTTTTGACTCGTCTTGTTCAGGATTTCAAAGGGTTTCCAACGGAATCCGAATTCCTCTGTCGTATCATATGTCATGCAATACTTTTGGATGATTTTTTACTTAAAGATAAATAGTTATACTTTACGACGTCTGTCTAAACTATTAGCACAACAAAACCACGCTGAGAAATCAGACTCCCAAATTACAAAACTGGTGATGGCAGTTGGACCGATGGGAAGCTTTCGAAAATCTTAACTTGGAATCGATTCCAAAAAATCCGATGAAGATTCAACAAAATTGGCGAAACCGATGTTGTCTGTACACATGGCTTACACAATGTACACATATCCTAATTGTATAAATTGGCTAAAACAGATATACCCTCCTCGGTGGAAAAAATGCATCCCTTACTTCTGAATCGTTAGAAGAGTCATCTCGATCACTTTCGTGATCAGAATCCTCCGAATACCGATCAAAGTTGACCGGCCCTGGGAATAATTGCATGAAGCTAGCAGCTTGCGTAGAATCAACTTGAGGTTCTGCTTCGGATTTACTGGTCACGCGTGCTGAAGCTGACGTCCTTGGTATATTCAAATTATTGAGAGATGCTGATGAGTGGGGGCGATCAGATGCTGGTATTTCGCCTTGAGGTAAAGGAGAGTCTCCCTGTCCTTGATTTTCCCTTCTCATTTCTTTCCAAGCTCCTTTAACATTGCCCATTCCAATTTGATTTGACTGCATTCGGGAAGATGTTAAAAGTTGATTAATGTACCATTGTTGGTCTTTACATTTTTGGAAGAAAGTCGGTGGTCGGACATCAAATCTAAGAAATGTAATACGTTTATGAAAATAATTCTTGCAATGAGAAAACTTGTTGATTTTAAAATGTACAACCTCAGCTTAATTGTGTCCAATGTTTGATTCCAGAAACCTTCAGATTCCAGAAGATCCAGTCTGAAGAAACGATTGTACCCCCAACATTCCCCGATTTCAAAATCTGAAGCAAATTCCCTCATCATATTCTTTGAGGCGTCCGCAGAACTTTGGTGAATCATTTCAATTCTGTACTCGTACCTAAAAAATACAAAATTACAGATTGAATTGAATGAAAGAACGTCTAAAGTAAAGTTAATTATTCCAGAACTATGATTCTCTTACTTAGCCGTTTCAGGAGGACCCGCAGTCAGTTCTAGAAATACTGACAGGTAAGTTCCACGAACTACTCCATTCCCATCAGGGTAAACTTTAAGACGCCAACAAAGTCCATTCATGATAAGCGATTCCGAGTAAAATGGATCCGCCTTTGCCCTTAGTTGACTGAATTTCTTGACCAGAAAAGTAGAGGTGTCGTAGTTCGGAACCAATTCACTAGAAAATAAATAGTTATATGTTAGTCTTAAACTCGAAGAACTATAAAAGATACACAAAATAAATGTCACCTTTGAAAATCGACGACAACCGGAGCTAGAGAAAAACTGGATTTATTTATCGTTTCTTGAATAATCTTAATGAGTTTTGTTGTGTGACGAATTAATTCGCTTTTTGGTCCGGTGCTTAATTGATTTTCGATCTGAAAGCACATTCATACAATTTTAGTGGGTTACGAACGATAGACTGCACCAAATGTAACCTCCGTGTTTTCACCTCGCGAAGTAAATTCTCAACTTCTTCAGACTTTCTTGTCAAATGTCCCTTCTGATTTACCAAAGTCATGAGCTTTGTTTTGAGATGAGCGTCTAGCCTGGAAAGTTAGTAAACAGGCAGGAATGCATAAAATAAGTACAAATTACACAGAACTGGATGCATTTTCGTTTTGAACAAATACAAATATAAAAGGCATATTCATGTCTTTAAATTTTCATACCTTGCAATCATTAGTTCAACCGCATTGCGGATCTCACGGACGCGGTGATCTTTACCAGTACGGACAAACTCTATATTTTTCTCCACTTCTTGAATGGATCCAATTAACTCCATAAACTTTCGTCTGAGCCGAGTTACGTGCTCCTTAATTTGTTGGCAGTGTTGATTATAAATATCCTATCATCATAATGAATACAATGATCAAGAAACTTATTAGAATTCAAGATTTCAAGCTAGTATAGTATAATATGATTACCTAAATACGATGTAAACATAAAGCCGGTATTCTTTATTGAGTACCTAAATTGAACGATTAAATTGCTTACTTCAAGAGGTTTAAAAGTGTGTCCGACGTGAACTGAGCTCCACAATGCGCACTACAGAAAAACATAAATATAAGTTCGAAAACTAAATTGTTAAAATTAATAACGGCTAAACAAACAAATAACTTCGGCACCTCGTGTTTGCTCACAATTGAGTTTTGAGTTGAACCCTGAACAATTAAACTCTGCGGTTTGATTTTAGATTTCGCGAGACAAAAAATAATGAACCATGCAACGAATCAACACCAACAAATTCAAATCAAGAAGTTACTGGAAGTACTCTTGAGTGCAAAAGGAAGAAGAAATTCTATTGAAACTATTATTATTTTTAATCAACGTTAATTATCAGTCATAAGGTTTTCTAAGGCTAAATTAAAATGTTTAAGCGCCACACCGATCGAGTACGCAATCTCGCATTCTTTAAATTAATCCAAATAAGTAAAACCTAATCTCTAATCACGATTCTTGCTTGCCTGTTATTTAAAAAGAGATTCCGTTTAGAAAAAACTGGACCAGTTTTACCAATGACTGACACAACATGTGTGGAGACTTTTTTCCGTCAGCTCTACGTTTTGAGTGAAGTGTTTTTTTTTAAGACAAAACTTGTAATTTACGATGTTCCAAATAGTCTAGTTTGTTTTTAATTGACATTTGTTGTACTTATGTACTAATTTTAAGTGTTCATAAGTCATAACATTAAAAGAGTTTAGTTCGTTTCTTGGAATATTAAATTGAATGACTATTATTTTTTCATCATTATTATTCAAAATTTAAGTCAAATTTTCTACATCAATTAGTACCTCATGACAGATGCAGCACTTGCAAGTGGTACAATAAACGGACAGTTCTTCCCGTAAATGTGTCCCGCACCTATAAGTATAGAAAACATTTTATTAATTGAAGTCAAAAATATTTTGGGTTACGTTTTTTGAACGATACATTTTATTGTCCAACGTTTAGTCTAAATAATCGGTTTAAAATGTTTTCCAGCGAGCAAAAAAGCGGTGAGGCATGTTGGTTAACGACATTTCTCGTGTTACTGATGGACAAAATTGTTTCGAACTCGAACTTGGAGTTCGAATTTCTGTTAATAAACTGACAGATGAAACAAAAATTAAGGGCGGACGTCGTCTACTTCTAGATTATATAGAATGTGCGCCTCCGTCCAAAGAACCCAAGACTCGGCAAGGGCTCCTTGTTGACCACTATTACTACACTAAAGTAAACTAATTTTCACGGAATACGATACTATAAATTAAGAGCAAAAGCAATATATTCACCTTTCAGCATCAATATCTGTTTCCAGAAGGGAGAGAGCTCCAGCTCGTTTTTCGGTTGTTGGTTCCTTGTGCTGTAGAGAGTCGAGTTGTTGGGTGACTTCTTCAGCCCAACGACAATTGACTACTTCATGTGCATGAAGTGATGCTCTACAATGAGGACATTGGGCCCTTGTCTCTGTCAACCAACGGCGAATACACCCTACGAAAATCACAAATTGAATTAACACATTACGAACAGATATAAGGAGTCCCACTCCCAACCAAACTATCGTGCCCGAAATCTTATACCTAGACCGTTTTCCCAACAATGTTTTTGACGATTCATTGTGTGGATCTCCTCGGTTATCTAATATCAAGTGAATCCAATCAATGAAAGAAATCAGGGATCCTTGACCTGAATTTCAGGATACTAATTCCAGAAAAGTCAACAGGACATCAGGAACATGCGGGTTCCGATGGTCGAAGTAAAATGACTTGTCGGGTATCGCTAATAGAAAACTCGTGTGGTTCAGATTTATGTAAATCACACTAGTCGACTCTGTCCCATTCTGCCAAACTTACCATAACGGCAACTCTTTATTCCAAAACATATGACGCATAGTAAATAAAAGAATTCCATCATGATATAATTTAATTTTTGTAAGCTGTCATAAAAACCATTCCGACCAGTTTCCTTAAATTCCTGAATGCTGAGAAAATTCAGGAACAAAGATGCATCATGCATGCCACAAAATGCAAATTATTGCGAATTAGTATAAGAGCTTACCGTGGCAGCAGAGCTTGGAACAATGAGGGCACATTCTCGCATCTCGAAGGTTCTCCATGCAAATGTAACAACGGAATATCTCCGCAAGACTCTGTGTGCATGATAGAAGTTCCACATTACAGAAATATAAAGAAATTATACACCTCCGTTAACACATGTCCAGAGAATAAATTAAATTCTCCGCAGAATCGTACCTCCATTGACTTCTCCTTTAAATTCATTTCCGTGTAGTCAAATTGACAGTAGCCAAGTTAAATTTGGACTCTTTACAATCTGTAGGGACAAAAAAAAATCTATAAAAGCGATTTTTCTGAAGACCAAATCTCTCTGCACTCTCCGCATTCCATCTAAAATTGCCGACTATGCCTACTAGACATGATTTGTTACATAATAGTCCAATCAGCTCAAACATCAAAAATAACAGTTCTAAAAATTAAAATTACATAATAATGCATTTCGAATTTTCGAGGAGAATTTACGTAAGTCCGTGTCCGAACATTTCTTTTAACAATAACAACGTTCCATTCTCCACCAATATAGTATCTTCATCTGTTAACATGTAAAGACACCAGGAGGGAAAGAGAATATTTTCTGATGTTTTTTGATCGAATGAAATCATATTCATATGATTAAAATGAACAGTGTATTCTTTTTATACCCCATTATGGGAAAAAATTCTTTCTTTGTAGATTTGCCTAAGGAAAGAAAGTTAAGAAAGGAGTCAGAGTCACATTCCTCATTCTTTTATTCATTTATTCAGAAGTTCAGATTCAGATTTATTCATAGAAGAGGCTACAGAATACACATCAGGTGACTCATTGATTAATTGATCCGTCAAATTAAAATATTATTAATTTAAGTTTAGCTGCAATCGGAATTGACGACACTGGACATTCACTGATGAATCAACGTGACGCATTTTATTATTACATATTATGTTGTGTGAGCAATGCTACGCTGACCCAATCAACAATGCGCTAACTCTTTCAAAAATAAAAATTCCCCAATTAGTAATAGTAAATTTACTTACCCGATTAATAAGTCAATGTCCACATAGTGCCTATTTCCCGAACTCTTGTTAAGCAGTGATACGTGGTCCAATATTCCAAATCCTGGTGTGGTGATAGATACTCAAATTGATGCTGGGTGAAATCACTGCTGATACGATTATTGCGTTAATACCACTGCAGAGTGCAAAACGATCCGAAAATGATGGATATTTTCCGGATCCTTTCTGTGCTCCAGTTGTTGGCCTTCAGAACACAGACACAGAAGACGATCGATCTGTCGCAGATATCTTTTGGGTTCTTCGGATATTACGTGAAATTGGAACTAGAATGATTTGGGCGCAGGTTCTTGGAATTGAGATTTGTAGAGTTCTTCCTAGCACAAAGCCTAAAATCCTGCGAAAATTCTGCCATAAATTCACAGAGAGATGGAAATTGAGAGAGGTAAGTTTGAATCTGTCTCAGAAGGGGTAATGAACTGAAGTAAACCATAGAGAGAAAATTCTGAGAATATTTGGTAAATATTATGCAAGTGTTTCATACCGGAGATTAGAATTTAGATTAGTGAAATACTCATCAGACAGATCTGATCAGATAATTAGAATCATCAGATAGTAAATTCATGGGCTAATTGTTGGTGATGGTTTGGACTAGTATAGTTACTTATAGTTACTTATAGTTATATTAGTAAGTAAGAGTAGGTTATACTCTGGACTTGTTATCTATCCTGAGTTAGCGATTATAGGATTCAGATAATACAAATTAATTCTGAGTCAAGTGATGGTTTATCGTCTATTTCTACAATGAAGAGGGGCCCCAACAAAATTCGCCTGAGTTTGAAGTATCACCAGATTAAACTCAATTTTTTTAACCATTATTGGACAGCCTCGTAGTACCCAACTGTTCGATCTCTCTCACAATCATCAAAAAATCTGCCGAATCTATCTATCTTCTGGTAATATTTTTGTAGAATTCTTAAAATTCTATTGGACCGGTTAGGAGTACCAGGTTGATTTTTCACTGGCCAGTGAAAAGTCAATCCCTTTCTTAATCTGGAATATCAAATCTTCAAATCAATTCATTCTATCTACAGAATCATATTTTCTGAACTTTTTGTTTCACTGAATGAGTACATGGATAAAACAGACGACAGTCGCTAGTTTGCCGTGTTGGCTATGCTGTCGGGACATTGTAGCTGTTCTTTAACGAACGACCTAAATTGGAGAATCCATAGTACTACGTTAGTTTAATTACAAAATAATAATTAGGTTGTAGCTCTATCGTAATGCTGCAGTATCACTCAAACTCAGCGTCAGGTTACCCGATGAAATACAATTACCGAAGTTGATGTGTCTGGAATGTGGGACAAGCAATGAAAATATCAACTCTATGTGTTATACACTCCACATCTCATCTCCCTCTCCTAAGGCCAGAACTTCCGAAGAATGAAACACTTATTTCGAATCCAATCGCGCTAAAATTGAGTTTTCTCTGACAATTTTCAGTCAGTGTGTAATTATTTTTGAGACTGTCAGTTTAGAAATTTTGAATTCTTTTGTGAAGAACCTAATTTCCTTATCCGGTTCAAGCAACGTTTTCAGTATCAGACGAATGAAGGAACCAAATAGTTATGAAGTGTGAAAGGCTTTTTTGCAAAGTGATCTTCCTGTTTCTGGTTTTTGGAATTGTCCACCCGAAAGGTAAATTGAAAAAAGTTCTGAGTTTAAATATTTTGGTTAATACGGTGACAGTGACAGCTTGACACATATCACAGTATCATCCAAACGAACGAAGGTGTCAAATGGTAAATAAATGTGACTCCAGTGGTGAAATGTCACGGGGTCAAATTCAAAATGTAAACATACAGAATTCTTTAACCAAGGCTTATATTCATATTTTGTGTTAGTACTGTTAGTATATTTTAAAAACAAGGACATCGAAATCAAGAAGATTTCACGCAAGGATAGTACATTCACAGGTTCGGCTTATTCTATATAAGAAAAACAAGAAAAGTGAGAAGTGGGGAGGGCCGTTG
>JAQFYE010002080.1:0-19474 GCA_034694305.1 Protaphorura glebata | reverse complement strand
TTGTAATTGAAATTACAATTACCAATGTAATTGACCCAAGTCTGATCAGAGTTGAATTTTAGACAAATTCACGACCTTGGCTCTTCTTGGTATCTCTTCTCTATAGAAGTTACTCTAGAGGCCTCATTGACTCAGATCATTAAACCAGGATCTCTGATGACCATAGCCGTGCGAATAAAAGGAATTGAGATGTGGGTCGACCAGGAATTGAACCCAGGACCTGATGGATTACAGAAACTCTTAACTATCCCACTGGATGCCTCAAAACCCATTAAAGTAGAACAATGTCATTTGTTAAGATCAAACGAAAAATCTTCCTAAAGTTTTTAAACAAATGTTTGGAATTATCAAGCGTATGGTGTTGGAAATTGAAAAACTGTACGTAGACAAATATTTCACTACGAAAGTTTTACCTTTTGAATATAAATTGAGAAAATGTAAGCCAGGATTAGGTTTCTTTGTTCTAGTTTGACTTTTGGTACCATGTCCCTGTCTCGGTCTCGGTATGCATGTGAGAATCAAAAACTTACCGTCTTTATCGTAGTGACTCCAAACTTCCATGAATTGATTGGCTGTCAATTTTTTTAGCTCCCGACTCTGTGGATCTCGAAATTGACGCATGAAGTTGGCACATTTGTCTATGTTCACTTTGAAGGAACCCGTGGAAGGGCTTGACGTCATTGCTCCGGTAGCCATTTTTCTTTTCTAATCAAACGTACCTTCAACCTGCAGAATGTAAGGGAAAGTGAGAATTCAGTGTCATGTCATGAAAGTTCAAGTTTACAGGGTGGTACATAACCTTTACACCCAAAATTTACACTGGTAGTGTAGTCCTGGTAAAAAAAGTGAGATATACATTTTATACCGCATTTGAGGGCTTTTTTTGTTCTAACATCTAACTTGCCGTGTAAATGTGTTGCGGTGAATAGTTATGAACCACCCTGCACACCTTGGGTGTACATTGCACCGCTATAAATAGCAATCTAAATCTAGCCTTAAATTTCTAAGTAGGAATGAACCCGGGGATTCGAAGGTCAGAATCCGACAGGTAACATAAAGCGTGAACTGATAAATCCCAAATCCCGCTCAAAGTCTCAAAACCTCAATTTATGTGAGTCATTTTTGTTCTTGCTCGTTTTTCTCATTTTGCAAAGTAAATTCCAGTTTATGGCTTAAGTTCTCTTGTCTACAACAATTTATTCTGGAAAGGCTGGCCAAATAATAAGCCTTTGTCTACTTATCTAATATTTTAATAAATTATGTATATTAATAATTGGCATATCAGTTTCATTTTTGGATCCGACTCCTCTCGTGTCGTGTCGTATGAACTGATTATACCTACTACTAGGGTGACCTTATTCCCATTTTCATACTATAATGTTTGGTTCATATTTGTCGCTATGCGTTTTGTTGGATGTCAATTAAAACGAGAGGGTAATGGGAAAATGTGCATTACGACATTATGAGACGAAGAAGGAATCAAAGTAAGTAGTGGACGACAATTAACAACACCCTAGAGCAAAATAATCGGACTCAACGAGCAGTAAAATCTCCTACAAGTGACACGTGACCCTGAGCGACCGCGCGTCCATTCGAAAATTGTAACACCAGGAATTGACGTTCTTTTTTTTGCCAACTACAAAGTACAACTACTGTGAACCCTGCCATTATCTTCCACCATTACTCTTTATGTGTTCCAAACTGTTTTAATTTTGGTTCTCTTCTTTTATTATTATAGATTAAGGTCACCTGCCACCAACTGCCGCAAGCCAAAATTGACTGTTAATACCACTATATTGTTCAATTTACCAATTTATACGGGATGTACCCATGAATTTCACCGAAATAAACGAGTAGCTGTTTTTTTTTATCCGAAAAAATATGGTAATTATGTGTTTCCAGCAGTAGGGGAAAACAGTGAAAAAATCCTCTTTAAAGCAACCACGGATAGATACGAGGAATTTGAACTTCCTATACAGCGAAATGATAAGGGGCTGGCTAAATTCTGGAATAGACGGCATTGTTAACAAATCCACTTGAAATTAGCAAGCCAAATTTGTATGAATATTTATCATTTTGTGTTTTTGAATCTCTAAATTGGTAATTGCTACCTCTAGGGCATGGTAGACTTCAAAGAGCATGATAAAAGGTGCGGGGGCCAACCACGATGACGTAGATTTCGGTACACGGTACACGTTGGTTCAATTTCCTAGGCTGCTCGTATAATTAGCGTCTGTTCGTTCGCGTTAACGAGTGAGAGTAAAATTTACATGGAATTAGATGGTTGACTGGAGCGTGGCTGTCTGGAGAAGTGGAGTCTGGAGAAGAGACATGACACTAGTTACTCATTCTAAAGGATCCAAACCGCATTCAAAATTACTGACGGAAGACAAGGTTCTAATCCTTCATGTTCACAGAAAGTCCAAAATAATTCACGGGGAAAGTGAATGAGGTGATTCTAGAATTTTAATCAATGTCCTGAGAATTCAATTCTTCGGCACATTCGTTTAGTGAATTTGGACTTAAAAAAGCAAAATTCACTTGTGGCCGAGGAAAACTGGACGAATTTTGCTGCATATTTATTTATTTATTCATTATCGTAAAACGACACCCCAGAAATCGGTCATTAAAAATTAAATTCTGTCATAATTAGAGATTTAATTTGATTGGAAATATATAACACAAATATGGAAGATGAAACATTGAATTATCGGTGCGTGTTGTCAATTCCGACTTTTAGGGAAGAAAAAACGTAGTTATTTGTCTATTTTCGTTCAGAAATTTGTAAGATATCAGAATCGTCGTTGTTATTGAAATTGACTGGTTAAGAAAACTGACCAAAGATTCAATCAGTTATACCGCAGAGCATCACTGGGGGTCATCGTAAATATTGTTAAAAACCGGAGAGTCAGGAGGTCAACCGAAAAACATACAGTCAAATTTCCATGTCATGCCATGCCAGTATTGCCAGTTTGTTTAAAATAATTTGCTTCATAGGAGCCATGACCATAAATTGACTTTTATTTTCGCTAACCTAACCTGACGTACCTTTACCTAAAAACCTCTGTCATGTAAATCACAAGTCTTGCCAAATTGACACACTTGACCTTAACGAGCGTGACATGATAAGGAATTTACCTTGTCAGTGGCTCTTAATTAGACGGTAGGTGGAAATCTAGACGGAAATCCTGGGTTTTCATTCAATTCTGTCAGAAATGTCCATCAAGTCAGTTCATTTGAGTGGATTGCCTTTTGAGACCTTTTGTTTCAAAAGCAAAGGAACACAAACTTTCACCATCAGAAAGGATCAGACTGCATTAACATAGATGCAACGCAAAGCAACGTCAAAATGGGTCAACCACAAACAGAACAAACTTCATGTATGGAAACGGAAGCTAAATCCAAAGAGACTCAACTTCACCTTTGTCTAGAATTCCAATTAATTGACCCACTCTAATTCCTCCGCTCTCTTCACAATTAATTAACATTAATCCTATTTCACTTGGAAATGTCAAACACAGAAGAATCGAATCAATTTATTTTCTAATAGTAATTAATTCAATGTTTTCTTTTAAATAACGACATAATTTACTCTTTTCGTAGAGATTGGGTTGCATTCCTTTGGTACAGGGTACAATACATCGAACCCTCACTATATGACGAAATGATAAAGGGCTGCTATGCCAAGCGATTTTGTTTCTTATTTGCATGTCTATTCGATTATTTGTAGTATGTAGCACTAAAATGTCATTACTGCAAAACCACTTACAAATTCTATTTATAGTGATGAATTAAATTTCGACCATAAAAAGACTTCAAAATTTTGAACGAATTTTTATGTTTTGACAAAATTTCAGAAAAATATATCAAATCTGATCTTGTTTTCTTTCGATTTCCATAATTGTTTGATAATCAGTTACTAACTGAACAAACTGGTGTAAAAAATGCTAGCACATTTCAATTCAGATCGATCTCCGTGTGAATTCAAAACCAAATCTACACAATTTTTTAAAAATAAAATTGAATGCGTTTTATAAGACTCAATATACAATTTCTGTCTGCAATTCTTCGGTTTCTAGAACTAATGGTCAAGTTTTTCGAATTTTGATTTAATTAATAAGAATAATTCATTTTTGGTCAATCAAATTAAATTATATCATTTTCGGAGGAAACAAATCATAATGTGTAATTTTCACAAAATTTTGAATTTATTTTTAAATGTTCGTAAATTTTGGTTTTCAATAGGAATAGCCGGGAATTTAATTCCCTTTCATCTAGAAGCTTACCTTGGCGTAAATGATTTTTGATATTTCGAGAGAATTTCAAAATATTAATGCAAATTATTTGTAATAATTAATATAATAAAAAGTCGAAGTTTACTCGGTGATATGTAGCTTTCACTTGCTTTCACTTTAAGTATTCTTGCATTACCGCGTTGGTAATATTCGCTTCCAATAAAAAACGTGACGTAAGTTGTAAAATCCGAATAACTATGCAAAAATACTCACTGGAAATTATTTATTGCCTTGGAATTGATGTCGTGGTCGTCGGTGCCCGTCCCTATGCCAATTTCTTTCACCTCTTATGAATAAATTCCCTGGAACTCAAATTTTCACCTGAACACACTTTCACTTCCACGAGAGTCAATTAAATTGAAGAGGACAGGTAGAGGTAAGTTTGCCTTACCTTACCTTGTGTCAACGTCTGAGTTATGTGTACTGTGTCCTGTATGTCTATTGATATTCTCCGGGTGAAAGTCGTGAGAGAAAGTAGAGCACTCAAATGTGAATGTGAATTTCCAGAGTGAAAAGTGGTGAAGGTTGAAGAGACGATGGCGAATGAGAACTGACCCGAAACACGGACTTTTCTCGGAGTTATAACCCAAAACTTTTCCCAGCATTGCAGTCCATGGGACTTGCGTTCTCATCCAACCTCAAACTCAATTTTTATAATACCGGGAGGTTCATAATTGCCGGTAAAAATTAATAACGCTCTTATCCTTTATGTAAATTCAAACATTTGATAGACGGGATTTGAACCCACCGAAATGTGTACAAAAATCGACAGACATTTCAAAGCAATTTTATTGCTCAAAAGGACATCGGCGTGGGCTTATGGGAAAATCGTCCTCCGAGCGATTTGTTTCAAATTTTGCACAGTGATATAGTTCGATTTACTCCACAAAATGGCTGAAGACGATTAGCCTTAAAAAACTCGGGGTCACCCCCAGGGGGCCCCCGAATTTTGGGTGTGTCGTTCCCTCTTAACCGCAAAAATGATCCCTACAAAAGTTGTTCCACTTGCTGAGACAAACTACTTTTCACTCGGGCATTTTTCTCTATGGTCAAAGTTGGAGGTCACAGGTCAAAGAGACTATATTTTGACCTGGCCTGTAACCTAAACCACCAGGTCCCGATATCTCATAAGGTGTGTGCGGTGTGCTTTCAATGAATTTGATTGAAATCGCATAAAATTTAAAACTATTTATTTAAACTGTTTCGTTTTTTAAAGATGTTCAGGAAAATGTTGACGTTGCCTTGCTCAGTGGTCACGCTGTTCTGGACCACCTTGTTATGTAAGGTAGGTACCTGAAAGCGTAGTGAAGTGAGGGAGTATTGAGTATAGCATTACATGCATGGAAACCTTGGGTAGAATTCTGAATTTCACCTTTACCTTTGCTCCACTACTTTAATTTCCATTAAAGTTACCCGGGTATTTCTCAACCAACACGCTCCACTACTGGATCGAGTTGAGAGTCGATTTCACTTCAAATGTGAGTTTAACAAGTACATAGAAAGTCTGGATATGAATTTATTATATGTGTTTGTACCAATATGGATTCCCACGAATGTCTGGGTAAAATTCCGTCGTCATAATTTCCTCTTATTTATTTCCAGTGAAGTAATAAACTAAGAAATTCAACCCAAGAATAATTTATGCATGTTTCTATAAAAAACTAGCAATAAGGCCCGCCCCTTTGGACGGGTATGCCTAGCCGTTTGACACTAATATGGACAAATATTAATCATAAGGAATACAAACCAGGTTGCCCATCAATCCAATGATAACAACTTCCCTGCATTCCTGGTCGATTCCATGATAATTTGATGGCATTTCTAATTATAATTGTATTGTTTTGGTAGACAACGCAACTTGAATACCTTCCCAGTCTATTCTTTAATCGTTCAGTAACATTTCCACAAATAGTCTATATCAAAATATTTTAATTGCATTTTGTTGATTGTCTGCCTTCACAGTCGATTCCGTAATCATTTATTGACATTTAGATAACACTAGTATATCCAACTATTAACCACTTTAAGCTACTATTTACTGCATGGAATTAAATATCGACAATTTTTAGTAAATGTTGATTTATTAATGAACTATTCTGAAATTACCACAATCAATGTAAATAAAATAAAATTTGTTCGATGTAATAAAATCAGACTAAAATAATCGAGGATATCTGTTTATATTTGACCTCCTCCAGATGACAGAATCGGCGTCTGGGCAAGGCAAGGGTGGTCGCTGGAAGCGTTTTCACTGAAATTCCTATCACATCTTATTACTTCCATTCAAAGCTTTGGTGAGAGAACCAATTTGTCGTTCCAACTGTCTGATGGCGTCCATTATTTGTGACTTGTCTTCATCCTCGTGAAGCTCTTTCCTGGTCGCTTTTTCTTCGTGTTACGAATTCCTTTTGATAAATTGGATGGTCCCAAGTGCAATTGACTACGGAGTGAACCAATTTTATGATGTGCACAGTCCTCTCTCACTGACAGCCCTATTAACTTCTTCAGAAGTGTCTGAGGGACATATGATGGACAAGTCATCACGTACAGAATGTATTCCATTCTAAACGGCAAAAATAAAACAAAAAATGGCAGCATCTAGTCAATCCTCATGCTAATAACCAATTCAAGAGATTATGTAGAAGTACAGGGTGGGCCGAAAGTAATACATTGTTCCTATTCTGAAACCAGAAAACGATCTTCAGAATACGTTAACATTATTTATGACCCACCCCGTAGTTAGAGACCTTACTTGTTTTTGAGGACGTCCGCTACACCGAGAAATTTGAGGCGATCAAATATATACATGAGACGGACTTGGTCGTCTTCCGTCGACCTCTGTGATTCTTCCCGCAGTTCCTGTAAAGAAATTTGGAGTAAATTTTGGTAATTTTTTTAGAATGGTATTTTGTACCGACCTTCACATCACTGATCGTCAATACCAGTAAGAAATTAATGAATACGACGCACATGAGAATCAGGAAAAGGACGAAAAAAAGAATTGCGATTCCAGTATACACAACACTCTTGTCTTCCCAAGCGTCATCGAAAAAGTCATCATAATCTGGTTCACCAACCATCTGACTAATCAGTGTCAAGATACTGTACCATTTTGAAATATTCTGAATGGAATTTAAAAAAAGAATCATTAATAGTTCACAACAATGTCACTTGAAGAAGGAAATATTATGTACCATTGCTCCCATTACGTAGAACCCAATCTTGAATCCAACCAGGAGTGGAAAAAATAGTGCGGCCAAAAATACAATTCTCACGGAGACCTGAAAATAATAAATAAAATCATCATGATCAACACAATTTGACAACTATCGTATTAGGTAACCTCATGTTTGCAAAATTAATCAATAATTTGAGCTAAAACTCAACGATTATCCGAATTCTTCCCGGACCAATTGTTTAGCGACGGAAAGTTACAGCCTAGCATAATAGTCTAAACAATAATATCGACTTTGCTTAGACTCGTGACTTTTGACTCACCTTCGTAAACATTGTCAAATAAACCGCCAGTCGTAGAGATTTCTTCAGCTGTTCAATGCATAATGCCCACACCAACCGAACCAAATCCCCATCTAATCGTTCATAAAAAAAAATCTAGTACACACTTAATTTAACCGTCGCTAACAAGGTAACCACTTCGCACGTAATATCCAGCATAGCTCACAAATCGTAGTGGTACTACAAGAAAATGTTGCATACACAAAGAACACCGCACAGTCCTTACTGTAAGAAGTAAGCTGTTATATGTGTTATAGCAATTGACCTCCTGGACAACTTTTGTAAAGGTTCTATTTTCAGAAAAGTTTGATCGTTTGACGGTTTGAAATGTACTTTGTGAGGGTTTAAGCATCCGTGACGTTCATGACGTCACAAAATGTATTCTCAAGTATTTTCTAATCACCCTACGGTCGGACTTTTGGGTGTGCGACCTTCATAAAAGTAGTCTAGGAGGTCAATATACATCAGAAATACAGCCAAATTCTACTTGATCTGAGTTTTACGTGTGAGGATTCCTTGACTGCCTAAAACGCATCGAAATGTAAATAAACTTACAGCCGCAACAGGGCAACGCCATGTGTTGATATCTTTTTTGTCCCCTACAGTTGGCCACAACGTGATAGGCATCAAAATGAAGAATCCAAACCAGAGGACGATAGATATTGTGATCTTATTGGACATGGCGCGATACCACATGACCAGTACTTTACTTGCCGTCAGGAAAAGCCACATTGCCGCCAGAACATATGACATGCACTGGACAACTAAATTTTGTTTACATCCTGGAACGCAGGGCTCGTCAGTAGTTGACTCCTCTTCTGTAGAGGGCGTTAACCTAGTATTCACCGTCATTCCTAACACTTCATTTTCCACACACATGTCATGTTTTCTTCTCATGTTGCGTTGTACTCACACTCCACCATGTACAGGTAAATAATATAGATCGTCTAAAAGGCAATGGTCCGACAGATCGGAAGATTGACATTCTTTATTGATGGTCTCAGAAATCTTCTCTCAAATTCTGACAGACGTAGCGCTGACGGTTCTAAGTTTGCCTGTAAGTTTCCGTTCAAAGGATCTTCTCTGGATTACGTTATGTGTATTGAATGATCTGAGGGGACACATGGCTTCAAAAACTGTTAACACTGTTATGTTTTTGCGTGCAAATAAGGTTTTCGATAGAATCTTCAGTTTTATCGGACTTAAAGAAATGATCGAGTGACGCAAGAATGGCTTATACGTTCACATTCAGTGCCAGTCAGACGTTTTTGAAGGCCAGTTGTGGTAATCGGAATTGTAATTAGAATCGGAATCGAAATTCTAAAATAATCGGAATCGGTATGGAAAATCAAAATTGGAATTCTAATTGGAATCAAAATTATTTAATAATCGAAAAAATAATCGGAAATAAAGTTTCGATTACCGGCCCTGCGGAAGGGAGGCGAAGGTTGGACATCTCATGCCACACACACACAAGCATTAAGCACAAAGACACATCCAAAATTCAAATCCTAATCAACTGTTGACCTATACAGCGACGGTGAGCTGAGGTGAGGTATGAATCTCAGGCCGGACCACGACAGAGGCCGGACCAAACTTTTCAAATTTAAAATGTCAATTTGAATTAGCTATATATATATTTCCAATTCATGTTAATACCGTTAAAATTTTTTTTTGCCATGTAGTTGAGAAAATAGAATTCACTGTATTAATTAGTGTAAATTTTGGGCGCCATTTTCTGAGACAAAAACCTTGCAAAAAACGACTTCTACATGCAACTAGTGTTAAAATTATCGCAAAAATTGTCTTGCCTCCGGCGGCCGCTCCGCGGGGACCGCGCTAACGCGCGCGGGCGGCCGGTTCCAACATCGTTTTTTGCCGCCCTACCGACCTCGACCTTGGGCTTGTCTGGTTTGCTACAGTCACAAATTTAATTAAAGGCGAAATTATTGAAATAGGCCGGACATTCTAAAAAAAATCTCAGGCCGGAAAACATGACGCTACGGCGCTGGACCTATAAACTTGAAATGTGCGACGAAGACGTATGACTCCAGATTTCTCGTCGTATCAGAATTCACTGGAAAGAATTTTAAATTTTTCTCGGAATGTTTGCTTTGACGTTTCCCCCGTTAGGGTTCCTATTTGTTGCATCTGCTCCCTTTTGAGACAAGGTTCGGTTCCCGGGGCCGGTTCATCTCAGCCCAACTTTTCCTATATGTACTGTGAGATTTGTACCATTCAAACCAAGTGGTACTCACTATTTTTGTTTACATAAATTATTAATGTGCCTTAGTGGAGTAGGAAAGTCGGGTACCACGAGGATGCTGAATGATTACAAATATTGAGTGTGTAGTGTAATGACAGAGCAGTAATGGATTTGTCAAAATCAGGCGAATTCCGAACCTGTTAACCAGGGTTGGGGGCTTCCTTCCTCTTAGAAATAGACGATAAGTCATCATATCCGCTAGAGTTGCTACCCCGGCCGTTTCTACATATAGTAAAAAAAACGGTCTCTGGCATCCCCAAGCCCAACCCGTGAACCCACGTGTATTCCGTCCGGATTTGACTTTGATGACCTCCAATGGGTTAGAATTTCACTTTGACAAAAAAATGTTTTCGGAAATTCGGATTCATCATTTGGGTGACCCAAGTTGGTCCGCTTGCTAAACCCAGTGGACAGGTGTAAGTGTACCTTGTTAGATTAAATATAAAATAATATTCGACACAAATGTAAGTATTAATCCCAGAGAATACGATCAAGATCAACACGATGGCAATCGACACGATGGTGTCAACTCTCCTGCGTTCCCAGTCGATTCAATGATGATTGGAAGGACATTTCTAGTTCTCATTGTATTTGGTTGCTGGGCCGCACAATTATATCAACTTGCATACTATCCTAGTCTGTTCTCTTATCATTCGGTGACATTTCCACAAGAAGATCGGCATCAAAGCATTTTAATTGTGATCTGTCCTTATCTCGACCGCTGATGCCGTCAGTCGTTTACTGTTGGGGATTGTTGGAATGTTGTTACGGCCAGACTCATCGATTTGATGAGATGCTGCAAAAAAGGTCTCGGACTACCGATTGCGTCTCATTCAATGTCAGAAGAGTCAATGGACATACCTCTGAAATTCGAATCAATCGATCTTCGACGACACATTGTGGATACTGGTTAACATTAGTGTGATTGACTGACCAGATCAAGATGGACGGGTCTCCGTTTCATAACTCGAAAATCCTAAAAATGCCCCCAATCCGATAAAGGTTTTGCCTTAGACTTCAGACTTGGTCTGAACCAAATTGAAAGTGATCAGCGAACTCTGATAAGCACGGTGCAAATATCGGATGGAGTATTTTTTTTTAAATTGTGATCTGTCGCTAGGCAACCCTAACATACTCCCCACCTTTCCAGCAGATTCCATAACCGTTTAATGAAATTTTTAGTTGTATTTGGTTGCTAGGCAACCCGTCGTTATCAACATTCATGGTTTCTTTTCCAGTCTGTTCCTTCATCGTTTAGCCACATACAGAATTGACATAATAAATAATTATAAACGCTCTGTAAGACCGAGTAGATATGTGTTGCGAATGAAGACATAGACACTGCGTATAGCTAGATTGCTAGATAGATAGATTGCTAGATAGCTAGATTGCTATATAGCTAGATAGCTAGATTGCTAGATTGCTAGATAGCTAGATTACTAGATGGCTAGATAGCTAGATTGCAAAATTGTTAAATTGGAGATAGCTGGATAGCTAGATGGTGACCTGGGTCGAGCTCACCCTCTGACACCCACTTTTTATTGCTTTTATACACGTTGCAGACCATTCCTAGCCATTTTAAAAATTTGACCTCTGGTGACCTTGGGTCAAAGGTCACCTGGCGAGCTCGTATTAATGCTTGGTGATTCTTGTGAGCTTGTGGACCTACCCTCAAAATTTCATCGAAATCCGTCAACATTTACTACATGTGAACTTGGTGACCTGGGTCGATGTCACCCTCTGGCACCCACTTTTTATTGCATTCATGCAAGTATCAGACCATTCTTAGCAAATTTGAAAATTTGACCTCTGGTGACCTGGGCAAGAGGTCACCTGAGGAGGTCATATTAACACTTGCTGTGTTTTGTGACCTTGTGTACCTACAATGTAAATTTCGTTGAAATCCATCTCAGCATTTACTGCATGAATAGTGGGGACGGACGGAAGGACGGACGGACAGACAACGCATTCACACAATGTATTGCTTGTAATTGTTGAGAATTAAGACAGATACCGCGCTTAGATTGCTAGATAGCTAGATTACTAGATGGTTAGATAGCTAAATTGCTAGATTGCTAGATAGTAAAATTGTTAGATTGCTAGATAGTTAATTAGCTAGATTGCTAAATTGCTATATAGCTAGACTCCTACTCCTAAATAGCTAGGTAGCTAGATTGCTAGACTGCCGGATAGTTAGATTGCTAGATAGCTATATTGCTAGGTGGCTAGATAGCTGCATTGCTAGATAGCTAGATAACTAAATAGCTAGATTACTGGAAAACTAGATAGCTAAGTGGTGAACTGGGTCGAGGTCACACTCTGACATCCACTTTTTGTTGCATTTCTGCGCGATTCGGACCATTCTGAGCGACTTTTAAAATTTGCCCTCTGGTGACCTGGGTCAGAGGTCACCTGGCTAGCTCATATTAAAACTTGTTGTGTTTTGTGACCTTGTGTACCTACCCTGAACATTTAATCGAAATCCGTCAACATTTACTGCATGTGACCTCTGTTGACCTGGGTCAAAGTCACCCTCTGACTGACACCCACTTTTTGAATTTCTGCGCGTTCCAGCCCATTCCGAGCGACTTTTAAAATTTGCCCTCTAGTGACCTGGGGTCAGAGGTCACCCGGCGAGGTCATATTAACACCTGCTGTGTCTTGTGACCTTGTGTACCGATCCTGTAAATTCCGTTGAAATCCGTCAACGCTTACTGCATGAAAAGTGTGGAGGGACGGACGTACGGACAGACAAACAGACACACAGATAAACAGACACACAGACAACGCATTCACATAATGTATTGCTTATACGCAACGCATAATAATGATCATTTTCTTAATAAAGAGAAAGGAATGATATATACTTGTAAGTGTGAATAGAAGCGATACCCCTTAAACCAATCGGTAAGGAAGCGCAGTTAGTAGGTTGAGTAAAAAAAAATTGTGGAAGCTATAATACAATAATATTCGTAATGAAGGGAAATTAATAATACGCTACGATAATAATACGATATTAATCAGTAAGGAAGCGTATTGATTTATTTCAGCAAAATGTCTATGGAAAATCCATAGTAACGAATGGATCAAAAAATCCCTGGCTAACCTGGCGGACAATGATCTGAACATTATTTCGTACGACTTCTTTTTAGTTTCCAACTAATTTATTTGTGACTTGTCTTCATCGGTAATCGGTGTCTACTGAAACTCTTAAATGGTGACTTTCCCTTCGTGTTCCGAATTCCTTTTGATAAATTGGATGGTCCCAATTGCCATTGACTAGAGAGTGAACTAATTTTATGATGTGAACAGTCCTTTTTCATTGACAGGTCTATTAAATTTTTCAGAAGTGTCTGTGATACATATGACGGACGTTTCTTCACGGGGAGAATGTATTCCATTCTAAAGGTGAGAAAGGGACAAATTGCATTTAGACAATCCTCATGCCAATTATCAAATCAAGAGCAAAGAAGTACAGGGTGGATCGAAAGTAATAGATCAATCCGAATAAATCATTTTCTGGAAAGTTAGACTATGTAAATTATGTAAATTGAAGGAGATTACTCATGTTCCGCCTTGTAGCTACAGACGTACTTGTTTTTTAGAATGTCTTCTGTCCCGAATATCTTGAACCGGTGAAATTTAAGTCGATCAAAGAAATATATGAAACGGACTTGGTCCTGTTTCGTTGACCTTTTTGCTTTTTCCAAGAGGTCCTATAATTTTCTTTGCAGTATTGAAAAAGAAACATTTAGAATAATATTTCGTACTCACCTCAACATTACTGATAGTCAATCCCAGTAAAAAATTGATGAATACGACGCACATGAAAATGAGGAAAAGGACGTACAAAAGCATTGCGATCCCGGAGTACACAAGACTCTTGTCTTCGCGAGCCTCATCAAAAAATTCGTCATAGTCTGGTGCACCAACCATATGACTAATCAGTGTCAAGAAACTGTACCATTCTGAAATATTCTGAATAGAATTTAAAAAAGTCAAGATTAATAGTTGGGTTGAATGTCTCATGAAATATATTCAAGGAAGGAAATATGTACCATTGCCCCCATTACGTAGAACCCAATCGTCAATCCAACCAGCAGTGGGAAAAAGAGTACGGCTAAAAGTACAATCCTAACGGAGACCTGAAAAAAATAATAAAGTCTGATGGTCTACAGAATTTGACAACATTCGTACTGGGTAAGCTCAAACTGCCGTACAAAACAGAGTAGAAGGATTTTGCAAAATTTGAGTACCACAGAAAGTGGTTCCAATCCTGCAGTTCCAGTCTAAGTCCCGAATTCTTACCGGACCAACTGTTTGGCAACGGAAGGTTACATTTTAGCCTAGTCTCTACATCCACTTCGCTTAGTAACTTACCCTCGTAAACATTGTCAGGGATTCCGCCAGTTTTGGAATTTTCTTCAGCTGTTCGATGCATAATGCCCACACCAACCAAATCCCCATCTAATCGTTCATAAAAGAACTTACACATCTAAGTTAACCGTAGCTATCAAAGCAACCAAAAATAAAACATAGCTCACAAAACGTAGTGGTACCAGAAGTGTTATGAAGACAAAGAACATTATACAATCCTTACGGCAATGAAGTATAGTATTGGATATCTTGTAGCAGTTGACCTACTGGACAACTTTTCTTAAACTTCTACATATTCTAAAAGGCCGACCGTTAGCCGCTAGAAATACAAGCACTAATATGCACCTTGTGAGTTGATAGGAATTCTTGAAAAGTGTATTTTGCCACCAAGCGGTCGGACTTTTTAAGTTATGACGTTGACAAAAGTTGCCCAGGAGGTCGACATATCAGAAATGAAACTTCGCGCCGTAAGGAATGTCTGGCATTCTCTACACTATACGGTGAGACAATCAAACTTGTCACCACAAAGGACATTAAAAATGACAACATTTTACCCCGATCTGAGCTTTACGTCAGAAAATAATTCTTTCGGTTTCTAGAACGTACAGAAATATAAACAAACTTACTGCCGCAACTGGATAACGCCATGTGTTGATATATTTTTGATCCCCCACACTTGGCCACAACGTGATAGGCATCAGAATGAGGAATGTACACCAAAGGACGATAGATGTGGATATCTTATTGGACCTGGCGCGATACCAAATGACCACCACTTCACTTGCCGTCGTCAGGAAAAACCATATTGCTGCCAGGCCGTATGACATGTACTGGACAACTTCATTTTCCTCACACCCTGGAACGCAAGGCTCTTTAGTAATTGACTCCTCCTCTTCTGTAGAGGACATTAACTTCACATTCGTCGTCGTTCTTAACACTTCTTCTTCAACACACATCTCATGTTTTCTTCTCTCGTTGTACTCACACTCTCCAATGTACCGGTAAATAATATAAACCGTGTAGATAGCAAGGGTAATAAACTGAAAAGACCATCAGAATTGTAATACAACGAAAAATTGCACCAAATTTATTTATGGTGAAAATATTACGTGAAATATTATTGAGGAGATAACGACGGGAATTAATTCTCTGTACTTCAAGTGTAAGAATAATTCTGTGACTGGGTGCCGGAAGATAACACTGACGTGTTATCTGCAGCTGCAATTCCAAGCCAGCTGTCGATGAATTCCGTCTCGTGATTCTTCAAAGATTCTGGGCCCTCCGAACGTTGTATCGTTGTCTCGGGCACGGGAATAAATTACTAAACATAAAGAAAATTTATCGGCGACATCATTCAAGATAATTTGACCATTCCCCTACTACTAAGTCAAAGTAGTAGGGAAATGGCCGAATTATCTTGGGTTCATTGACCTCGGGTGATGCAAAATATTGCAATCCTACCTAGAGACGAAGCTATGATTGTGCATTCATGTGCCCGGCACAAGGGCGCAGAATTTCGGAGGGCGCAAAAAAATATTTCTAGACGAGAAAACTTGAGAGAACTCTCCGCCATCACGAAATACATTCATGAAATACAGGGTTTAAGACATAGAAATCATATATAATTATGATTTGCCTATTGTAACCGTGCGCGCAGCTTTCTGAAACAATTTTGACGGAAAAAACCAAGGCCAGGCCGGAGGACGGTGTCAAGCGGCCGTCCGTTTTAAATTAAGAAGTGTCTAGGGCCATGATTGCCTACACCATTACCCTCTAACTTTATAATATTAAGAAAGACAAACAAATTTTGACATTTCGGTATTTATTTCATAAAACTTTATAAAATTTTGAACGTAAAATTAACTTGTGCATGCGCCTAATGTTAACCAAACCACGAAAAATTTTCTTTGCTTCTGGCGGCCGCTCCGCGGGGACTCCGCTAACGCGCACGGGCGCTCTATTACATACGCCCTTTGGGCTTGGCCAATAATACACATCCTGAGTCGTTACTCCTTTCGGTCTTGTTGGTCGTCCATTTTGGCCCAGGCCGCCCGATCGTCGCGCCGGCACTGAAATAAACTATTCGTTCGAATTTCTTGGTCAGTCTATCTGATTATTTAATTTAAATTTGTGGGGGCGCCGGACGTTATGGCACAGGGGCGCAAAAACGCTTTCTTCGTCTCTGATCCTACCCATCGAGTGGTCATCAATAAACATGGGTTATGATAGGTACACCCGATCGCCTATTTCTCTGCAAATTCGCATGACAACTTGTGAGTGTCGATTTGTCGGTGACGTCAGAGTGCTGTATTATTTTGAAACAGACTACATATGGCACAAGGGATGGATATACCTCAATACAATATATCGACAACATTTGAAGTGAAAATGTATATTTCACATTTGTTACCAAAATTCCTGGATTTTCAAGAATGTAATTGATTCTTAATTTCTTACCTGAAATCAATGAGAAGGACGTCCTCACCCTTTATTTTAATTCTCTCAACAGCTTGGTCCAACACTTCTGTCAAGGCGTTCGGCATTTTTTCCATCAGATATTGAGCCAAGATTTTTCCTCCTCTTAGTCTAGAGTCAAAATAATTAATTATATCCACATTCACTCTTATACTGTCCGCGTAACGTTCTTCGCACATATTTAAAAATTTTGGAAGTTGGAGCAGAGGCTCCTTCGCCCTGGAAACCGTTGGCCCCCACTGAACTCCCCCGCGGCCCAGACCGTTGACCTCCAATGAAGGGGCTCCTCCGCTCTCCAGACCCCCAGACATACGCGACCACTTGCGCAAACCCAAAACCCATGCGCCACGCTATGAGCATGCGATGTATGGACCGCATGGTCAAACCGAGTTACACTATTTTAGCAAATTTCTATTTTCCCCCGATATTTCATTCTTTCGAAATTTCATTTTTTCCCTGAAATTAAACAAAAAGTGACATCGCATGCGTGAACAGTTCCAACCCTTCCATCCACGGCGAAAGCTAACTTTGAGATTTTTAATCCCTATATCCCACTCGTTAATTTTTTAATTTTTTTTATAATCTGTATAAATATTTTTCAAAAGTAGTATACGTGAAATCCCCGATTCTAATTAGCGTACTTAATTGTCGTATCGGCTCCCCGGCGCAGAAGTATCCTGGCACATTCTTCCCACTCATTCTTGATAGCCAAATACAGGGGTGTGTGACCATTTTTGTTAGTCAGTTTCATGTCAGCACCGGCATCTACCAACACTTCTGCACATGATGCTGCTTTCAGTGCTTTCTGCTTGCAATTTCCGCTCGGACATACTAATCATCAAAGCAACAAAGAAAAACACATTCATGATAACATTTAGAAAGCGATTAATAAATTACGTTTTAGAAACTGCGGCCGATTGTGACTGTGGCCTGATCTGTGATTATGTTAATTGTGATATGATTTGTATATGTTGATCTTTACTAATTACTGTCTTCATGTTATGGACTACATGGCGTAAAAACCCATCATCTTTTTTGGAAGTCATGTTACGATTGAATGAATAAATAAAACATATGCAACAAGAGTCGAGACACTTTCCGTAGGACTCTTTATGAGAAACGTCCTTCACTTTTCTAGTTTCGACAGTACTAGCTTTAGCTTGCCTGCTAGGGCAATTGTCAAATTATTTGCGCATTACAATATTAAGACATGGTTTGATT
The DNA here is from genome assembly GCA_034694305.1 of Protaphorura glebata. Lineage (NCBI taxonomy): Eukaryota > Metazoa > Arthropoda > Collembola > Poduromorpha > Onychiuridae > Protaphorura > Protaphorura glebata. Next base: position 1,324 of record JAQFYE010002080.1, on the reverse strand, counting down.
GAACTTAAGCAATCAGGCGCCTCTGTTCATTGGATCTATCAGTTTCTTAATTTCTGTGCAATCGTGTAACTAAAGTGAGGCATGAATTTCCAGCCGTTCACTCAAGAACAGTTCAACAGTTATGCTCTGACGGAAATTGTCATTGTAAAATACGAACTACGAACCAACGGCGAGTAGGCTGTGGAGTGGAGTGTTCCCTTTGTCGTCTTGTACATGAACGTCGTTACCGCCCGAGTTTTTAAGGCATTTTTTGAGATCTTCAACATCTCTTCTTTTAACTGCCGAATGGATGCCGACGAGATTGTCATCATTTTCATTGCTAAAATTTCATCATTGGTAAAATTTGAAATATATTTTTGAAACATCGGTACTTAATGTCCGTTGTCATTTGAATTTTTAGAGCTCCCTCTAGTGACCCACGGGATTTAACGGCATTTCAGCATTGCTCTGTGCCAAGATAACCTCCCTTGACCTCTAAATTAATTTTAATCTGGCAGTTTGTGAATATTTCAATTCTGACGCCCGAAAATTAAATGAAAATCAGATTGAGTGTCAACGACATTTAGACATTAATTTATTGGTATTACCTCATTGACAAAGAAGTGTGACACTGAACCCTTCGAATCAGATTTTTGTCACTCATATTTTGTGACCGGCCTCTGGTTATATTTTTACTTTTTCACGACTAACCAACAGCAGTCAAGTGAGGAGCGCACAAACGCTAGCACGATTTTAAATTATCCTATTTTCATTACCATTCTGCACTATCTAATCCTCACTCAAGGTCATTAGAATATTATGCATGTTGATGATAAATAATTCTGCCAAAAGTTTACTTTGTGTATAGTTAACAAATGATCGATCGGAATGTTCTCATTCTGACAAGGTTAAAAAATATTATTTCAACATCGGATAATCCAAATAAATATATTTCAATAATTTTCACACTGAAAACCGGAAGTGAAAATGAAGAGCCTTGTCTGCCAATCATTCTGTATCTATTCGGACTCAAACAATAATCCTTGGGATTAAATTATGCCATTCATTGTAGAATTTGCACATGTCACTATTACTGAGATAACACGGTGAGCGCAAGGTAAATAGTTAAAATGAGTTGCCTTGAGAATATTTTTCTTTCTCACATGATTTCGAAATATTTTTGATAATAAAAATTTAAAGTGGACCACGAGTTTTGTCATTGTTTCAAAGTCTCTTCCTGTCTTTTATTTGACCTGCAAGGCATAGTATTGCAGAGTCAGAGTCAGAGTCAGAGAATTCTTTATTAAAGTCATAATGCTCCATAGCCCATACAGTTCAGTAATAT
>JAQFYE010002079.1:0-19477 GCA_034694305.1 Protaphorura glebata | reverse complement strand
CTGGTCCTACTCACCGAGCTTAAAGTGTATTGGACAATAACTCTGACCACTAGACCGGTGACAGACACACACACACACAGACACACACCAATGACCATTGTATAGCTCAGTCGTTCCGCCTTTCGCAATAATTAAGCATGTTTTTAATTAATGTCGACGATAATTATTATTGTCCACAACGATAGTCTCAAAAGAGCCGACCGGACACGGCATTGATATCCTTGGTGTTATTGCGGGAAATTCAAAAATGAAAACTTGGAACAAAGTGTAGAAATCGAAAGATCGAAGACTAATTTTCAAAAATTGCTAATTCTATTCTGACCTTTTTTCAGTGAAATTAAAAATGGACAGAGATATTCAAGATGATGGAGCAACTACTCCTTGTACATTTACGTTCAAAAAATCTGTTAGACGTGCTCAAAATACAAGACAGCGCGAGCGCATTGAAGAAAAAGTTGTTGAGAAAGTTGACAATCCAAATCAAGCCTTGGACAGTTCTTGTAAGCTGCCTCGTTTAATATTAATGTCGTCAAAGATTTTGTAATTACCTGAGAGAAACAAAATGGGCTCGAAATATAAATTTTTTGTGGTCTTAATTGAAAAGTAAAGAAAGTATAATTCCTAATGTTAACCCGCTAAGACATGACGAGATTAAGTGACGGACAGAAACAGAAATTATTTATGATACATGAAAAGTTTTTTTATGGAGGTTTTATCATACCATTTAAAAAGGCGATTTACATTTCAATTTTTTGTGTTCACAATTTATTTTTATACGACCTACACTTGCAGAGGTGAATGTTCCGTTAAGTTCGCGTTCTCCACCAGCACTTATTATTTGATTTATAAACCAGGTGATTGATTTTTTCTACATTATAATAAAATCCAGTGTTTCCAAATTTCAGCCTCTTCAAGCAGTGAAGACGAAACGAAGATACGTATTGCTCAGAAGAAAGCCCGCAGGACGAATCCATTAGTTCAAAGCGTAAGTTTTTACATTCCTTTCCAAATTTACAATTTGGCGTTATTACCTACGTATATTTTAAACGAAGTGAATTTGGTGTTCTAATTTTTCACAGACTAATGGGAGAAGAAATACAAAAACACAAAGGGCAGATTCGAGCGAGAGCTCGTCAGACGAAGAGGACGAAGGGGTTAGGGATAAATCTCGAATCGGAGTATTTTACGATTCCAGTAAAACTGGGGAGAGGAGTGGCCCGAGCGATATGGGTGAGGGTTTCTTTGGGTTTGTTATTTGGTTACATAGATGAAAAAGGAAAATTATAAAATATATTATATTTTATATGGTAGGTGCCACGTCAATTGTAGAAACGGAAACCGAGAAAGACCGAGACGCTCAAACGATATTTCAAAAGTCATTGGATATTAACAAAGAATTGAAGGAGAAGGGCGATGATGGTGTTTATCGTGGTATAAACAATTACAAACGGTACTACGATAAGAAGGACACCGCCCAAGGAAATGCCGCCAGTGGTTCAAATAGATTTGGCCCTATCCGAGCTCCCGATAATATACGTGTAACCGTACGATGGGATTACCAACCCGATATCTGTAAGGACTACAAGGAGACAGGCTTTTGCGGTTTTGGAGGTTGGGATTTTGTTTATTTTCATACAGAGATGAGATTTGAACTTCGTCAAATTTTATTAAATTTTTGATTTTACTTCCTTCTAGACAGTTGTAAGTTTCTTCATGATCGTTCCGATTATAAGTACGGCTGGCAGATTGAGCGAGAAGTAGCTGAAGGGCGTTATGGCAAAGATGACAACGATATGGAAAAGTATGAGATTCCAGACGAGGAAGAGCATCTCCCTTTCAAATGTTTCATTTGTCGGAATTCATTTGAGGATCCTGTCGTTACCAAGTTCGTAGATGTTTATTCTTGTTGCAATTTTGTTTCGAAAATATTGAGTAATGGTTGAGATATCTTCCTTCTAACAATGATTTGATGTGTCCGGCTGGCTAACATTACTGCAGCTCAGCCATCATCTCATCTAAATATTAAACATATTAGGAAGCAGGTGGTGTAAGTATTGTCCTCTTGCAACGACGGAGAACTTAACAATTGTATTTATCTTCAAATTTCAGGTGCAAGCACTATTTCTGTGAAAAGTGTGCGCTGCAACACTTTCGAAAATCCCAGCGCTGCTTTGTGTGCGGACAACCTACCAGAGGGGTATTTAACCCTGCCAAGGAGATTATTTCTCGGCTAAAACTTGAGCAAGAAAATGCAGCGGGTTCCTCTTCTCATGCGCATCCCCATGATAATACTGATGAAAAGCCTTCACTAAATGCTGTGAAATCAGAATCTACCAGTGAATCAGACTAGCGAGTGAGTGACACTTTTTTAAACTATTCAGAAGTTTCGAATTCATTATTTCGTCTCTGGTTTACAATTTAAAATGTAAATTTTTTGATTCGTACACTTTTATCGATAGAATTTTCGTAAAATAGTAAAAAATATAAATATTAAATTTTTCTATGGCGTAATAAAAATGTGTAGCATTTTGTGTAGTAATATTTTGGAATTTGCTCATTTTAAATTAGTATTTCATCATGTCATTCCGATAATTTGAAGAAAAAGCCTTAAGAAATCCACTGTCTTATGTTTATATAATGTGTGTATCAACAAAGAATATACCGTTTGTCACAAAAATACCCCCCCCCCCCTTGTTTATAACTTGATGTAAACAAGTTGCGAAATTATGGGTCATTTAATTAAATGACACTGTGATGGCGAGCTATTGAATTGATTTGAATGGTAGCAACATAAGTTTTATGTCACTGGAGTCAACAAATGGGGGAGAATATTTATGCAACAGACGGTATAAGACAAGGAAACTAATCAAATCAATCAAATTCCGTAGTATTGAATCAATTTGATTGATTGGTTTATATTAAAATGAAAGTTTTCACCCATTTCCATTATGTTTCTTGAATTCCGCCCGGGACCACTTCAGCATCAAATTCAGATTTCTGAAACCAAGGACAACAGCACTATATCTTGAAACTGTAATAAATACTTTTGAGTTAAGATTATAAGAACTCGTTCTTCAACGATCGCGAAACTCTTTGATAGAGTTTAGGGGTGAAAGTTTAACAGCAAAGCCCAACAGTGTGAAATCTTTAGCAAGAGTACAGAATGGAGATGGATAACTACCAGTTCTGTGGATTCGCCCTTGTTTTTCTACTAATACTAAAGTTATCCGAAACCAGATTGATTAGTCATAAGCCACGAGCTCTATTAGTTGAAGATGTAAAATCAACTAAGGATGAAATAGCGAAAATTGCAGGACGGAAAACTCCATTGAAAGATAGCAAATCGCTTGGCAAGAGAACGAATGACTGGATTGTCAGTTATCAAGGTCAACCGTTTGATATAAGTATCCTGTATATTCTTACGGTGCCTTTCATTCTGGGGAAATTAGCTAAAGTATTGTTCACAAGATGGCGGCCTGTATTCAGCAATGCAGATAAACAACCTCAACTGCCTCTGATACCTCTTGTCATCCTTCAGGCGTCTAGAGCTGAGCGGGATGTAAAAAGACAGCCCAGAAACGGGATCCAGGTCGGTCCGACGTCTAAAATGTCAATCACTGTAATATTTTGTATTTGTAACTGAAGGGTTTGAAATGCTTTTAATTGTAGTGGTTTGGAGAAAAGTTCTTGATCCATGCTAACTCAGAGTTTATTGACATTGATGATGCTGTTGTTCAAGCTGCGAAATTGGACCCAGACGCTGGTTTGGAAAAGTTTCTTAATGATGAGGATCAGTTGAAAACATATTGGGGTAGAGTTCGCGGATTAGTTCCATTTTTTAGATTAGTCCACGATACCAAAAAAAGAGTGAAGAACATCAAGGGTGGAAAACCATTACCCTCCGATGTAGAATCTCTGAACGTGACGAAAGAAGAAGCATTGAGGAATAAAATGCATTCCCTGCGATCGGAAAGAATTTGTGACATTTATAATTTGAAAGACTTTTATACTCTCTTCCACCCCAAACACTCCAAAATGAAACGAAAACACTGGGAATTGTCAGAACTTACTGAAGAAGATCTTATTGAGCTAGAATCTTTAGAGAGCCTTGAAAGGATTTATGGAGAAGAAAATGAACTCACAACCGAGTACGAAGAGAAATATATAAAAACATTATACAAAGTTGATCAGGAAGATGAACAAGAAGAAGAGGCTAACAGGCCCAAAATAAACGCAGGAAAACTTCCACCCCAAGAACCTGAACATCCTCGTGACCTCATGGCGAAGTTTTATTAATTGACAGGTTGTATCTCTCTTAAAGTAGCATATGATTCAATTTTTATTCAGTTTTCATGAATGAATGACGACTTTGTCACAATTAAATTGATTCCATTTCAATTACACTGGGATGTGATTCGAGATTCTCCGCTAATTTACTACTTCACGATAACTGAAACGGGAGTTTGAGCCTTGCTCGGCCTTATTACTATTACAGACGATTAGTCACAAATACTTTTGAGACGAATGTCTGGCCTTGTCAATGCCAAACTCAACATGCAGTAAACCTAAAAATCAAACTAAGAAGAATTGAATCTTACGTGTTGCTTCCTATGCAGAAACGTATTAAAGAAAAGCCAAAAACTTGTAAAATTCCAATTATTTTAGTTAATTATTAAGGCACCTTTCATTGGTTTGGCATTGATCCGCCCTGACGTTCCCCTCGTTAGTAACCACCATTAAAGTTATTTAATAAAATTCGATACCTTATTTAACCCGCTTATGCTCAAATGACATACGTAATACGATTGTTTACGAATTATGATTACGAATACGACTTTTGCGATCGCAACCTCAAGAAATGACTCATACCCGATCATTAACAAACTCATTTTGCGCTACTTATGTTACAACTTGTACTTGTCTGCCTTCCTTCTAAAATCGGAACACTCAAAATCTTAACTTGAGTGAAAATATTCGTCATACCAAAATTCGAACACAATTTTCAACAATAATTAGTAGTATATTGTAGTACAAAATTCAACTAGATTGTGCAGTTTGTTAATACTTTTCAGTTTCTTCACAATACATACGAAAAAAGACATTCCCAACAAGTGTAATTGTTAATTGATTAATTACTTTAGATGATTGCTTATTTTTATTTGCTTCCTTGTCTTGCGATTGAGATTTTTTTTAGTATTCATTATTAAAAATACATTTACGTTTACTGGACTAATATTTTAATTTGATCACTATACATGGTGTAAAATTTAAAGCTCCTATTATGCGATCTCGTCATAATAAAAGTCCTCAGATTACTCTAAGGTAAGAGCCGGGTACAAAAGTTACGATTGAAAAACTCGCGATTTTTTACATTTCTAATTCCTAATTATTGAAGGGTGAAAGTACGATTTAATTTATTGAAAAAGGTGAGTTTTACTCAATTAGACGACGGAGTAAAAATTTGAATCCCAGGCTCACAATGTGTTCCAGTGTCATCTATCTGATTCTTCATTGCTTTTCTTTTCTCCGCCAAGAGCTTCCGACGCGATTCGTCCCTAAAATAATATTACCAATATTAATTTATTGAATCTCATGATTTCGGAATCTTGTTTTTTAAATCCGAAATACCTGAGAGCTGAAGACTCTGATTTTGGTTGAGCGGCTTTTGAGGATAATTTAGAAGACGTGCCCGCATTCGTGGGACTTGTTTTCGCTGAAGTCGATCGTCTTGAAACGGCAGGCGCTCGTGGAATCGTTGGAACAGACATGGTAGAGTCCGGTTCCTGCAAATGATTGAATGGTATTAATTTCAAATCAGGATGAAACCCAGGACTAACTTTAAGTATTCCTACCAGACCAGTCCGAGTACGGTTTGGATTCAATTCTTCAAACATGGAATGGATTTGTCCAACCTGTATGAGAACCATGTCCCAAAAACCTGCCAAGTCGTCGTTTTTAGTTGTGAATGGTTCACTGCTTGAAGTTCCTTTCCGAGATTGTTCCTGAAATTTTAAGAAATTAATAATTTGAAGTCGAAATGATGTTGATCTTCTGAATTTTGTTCCTTCGGGTTTCGTGCAAGGTATTGGGGAAAGTTAATTACTGTTCACCAGGTTGGTTCATAACATTTCCCCTAGCCGGCCGACATGCGACACCCTGAGTTGTGGTTATCAGAAAAACCTGATAAAATTCCTTACGGAATATGCCCCTCAACTTTCCAGCAACGTTCAGACCGATCCCGCTAGTGATTTCTTTTTCAGTATGATATTCACTAAATTTGCTCAACAAAAATGGAGGCCAAAACAGACTTTTTATACTTCAGGTTAACAATTAGATTAAAAATTAGTATTTACTCACCAAATTTGTATGGCACAATTCCTTGAACTGTTTGAATTTTTTTGTGCAAAGTAGATTGGCCTTTCCAATAGCTGCTCTAATTTTCCCGGCCTCATCTGAACTCGAGTCTAACGCATTTAATTGTTCTGAAGCGATTTCTACAAGTTTGTCCAGTTTAATCCTTTCCTTGTCCATTTCAAGAAGAAAATAGTCACCATTCTTCTCAATCCCAGCAGCAGAAATTTGTTCATTTTCTTTGTTTAGACTTGGAATTCCTTTCACACTCCCACTGAATTTTTTTGGGCCATCCTTATGTTCGACGACCAGCGAGGTCACGGCCGGGTTAGCCTTCAAGACCTGTGTCAATGGGAGCCTTCTGGCAGTAGCTGTGTCTGCCATGCTCAAATCTTCACCGTCACCTTCGTTTGGAGTTTTAATTGAAAATGCTACAGGTGTTACGTCTAAGTCAGATGAATCACTTTCCAGATTCTTCGGTGTTTTGAGTTGCATTGATTTACTCTTTCCGTAAAGTAAAACTCCAGACTCACCCGTCTCTTCTATGTCAATCTTTGAGCCAATGTCATACCAATCCTTAAAATTACCATTCCGATGGACTGGGATTGCCCTGGAATTTTCTCCGTCCAGACTATCCTCGTTATCGGGAATTTGCATTTTTTGCTTATCTTTGGAATAATTTACACATTGTCCCAACTCTACCCGTCTTCCAGCTACACCATCATCTATTCCTACGCTAGCATTATCATTATCAGTCAATAGATTGTGTCTGCCTTGACAAGATTTAACAGCAAAATTCTGGTCCTCATTATCTTCCAACACAATTGGGATAATTTTTTCTTGAGCCGTCATTGGTTGGGGTGGCATTTTGGTCCCAGGTCTTCTCCAAGAAGACATGACTTCCGAGGACCCACACAAACGCTCAATTCGGTTAAGAATGAAAGGTGACTTTTCCCTAACGATTGGGATGTCAATGACGCGGGCATGGGAATGGACCGCACCAGATGGCGCGATTGTAAGGGCCGGTGAGTATAGGGGCGGGGCGGTTTTCGGTAAAGGTGGCGGTGGGGGGCCATCGGGGTCACCATCATAGTGACCTCGTACTCCGGAGTTGGACTTGTGAGTAGATTTGTACTTGATGGCATAGTCAGACTCAGTTGATTGAGAATGACTTCCGTTGTGCGAAAAATTGGAACCATTGCTATAACCCGTTGTAGTCGTCCTATGTGGACTTGGAACTAGCTTACCGGTTGTCGTCGTTCCATTTGGACCATGACCACCGTGATAACCGTTACTATTTCCATTGTAAGAAAGACAAGAGTAACCACTTATAGAGCGGGACACGTTGAGATAGGATGGCGTAATTTTTCTATTCTCATCGGAAACGCCACTTCCATTCTGAAATGAAAAATATTATTCAATGTTGATGAACTTGGCCTTGAATATTATATTCCTAATTCCAATAGATAATGAAGAAGTGCCGGTCTTTGCTGGAGTTTCTGGGGCAATTCTTGCTTGCATGCACACAATAGGCAATAGCGCGCCAGAAGTCATGAAACAATAATTTGATAAATTGGTGGTGCTTATCACACTTCTTGATAAGCTAATTAATTTTTCCTGGTTAATTAGTGTAATGGGGATAGTATAATTTGATAAATATGTACGATGTGGGACAGACAAAATTCTTGTAAACTTAACTCAACATAACCTAACCCGTACCCGCGTGCATCAAAATGTATTCCTCCTTCGTTATTGAAGCTCGAATACAGCCGTACATACCTTACTAGCCTGACAAGAACGCAACGTGGGCGTCGCGTGAAACACTATCAAAAGCGAAACATGAAAATTCTTACGTATCGATCAATATGCAGTGACTTTGTTTAATTCTCTGCAATATTTTTAATCCCCACAGGCGTCATATATGGACTTGACTAGACAATTATCATAAACAATGCAATGTATTTTGTTTAGGGCAGGACTTTCACTAAAAATCTCAAGGACTAACATCAACGTACCAATTAAATGAATGTAGTGTCGGTTTTATCGACTTTGAAATATCATTTCACTGCTCTGAATTCGACTTTATTAACGAACTACTTGCCTGGAGCTGATTTGATTTGATTTGTCATTTCTCTTGTATTCAATTTGTAATTTTAGTATTGTAACTAAATAATTCAATCAGATAACTTCAATTTCCATTTCCTATTAATTTCGATGTGTTTATCATTATTAGAGTGTTGAAGGATGAGTGTTAAGAATTTGAATACAACTTACATGTGAAGTCGTTGCTGCATATCTAGAATTAAACATATGAGCAGTTCTTTTCACATACTGTGGACTTTGTAAATCACCCATTTCCGGATGTGGGTTTGAATTTCTCTGATTTTGATCGTCTTCTTGCTCAGTACCTGTTGATAGAAAACGTGTAAGATTTTTCCAAGTGTGCTTAGAATTTTTCGTTCACTCATTCATGCAAACGTTGGAACACACTGCAGTCTGAAATGGAAAGAAATGTCCGACTTTTCCCCAAAAATTGAAATAGTTGTTAACAATGTGAGTGTCGAAAGTAACCACTTTTGTGCACTTTTTATTTTGAGCGTTCTTAATTTCAGCAAGAATTGTCTATTTTCTTACAATCAAAAGGAAATTGGCCAGATGTACAGTTCTTTACTATTACAAACATTATTCTGTGTATTTATTAGTAACGTATAAAATAAAATCGTCTCAACACTTTCTAGAGTGGGATCTCAATTCTCATAAACTAACTATGTCCGCCCAAAAATGGTTTGATTAAGTCGTACTCATCTGTGTTATTGCATAAGGCAAGATTTTGATTGTCAAACTTTCACTTCCTTCCATCCATAAAATTGAACTGCAATAAAGAGTGCATCTAAAGTGCAAAGCGCCATTTCTTTGACAATACACATCCACGTCAAAATTGAACTGTCAGTCTTAATCCACAAACCCAAATATTGATTGCTTTCATTCATTCTGTGACGTCGTGACACATTTCTATTTCCAATTGCAATGTGCTACTTATGCGTGCAAATTTATATGTATATTTACACATTGGAGAAAACATTTACCAATTCGTGCACGGCTTATGTCGTAGGGTTTTTATTTACATTAATGACTCACCCTGTTCACTTTTTTCGTCACACCGGTTCTTGAAAGAATCTAAAGCTGATGAATTATTACTGTCACCGGGTGGGGCTGAACTGTCACCTCTTGACCTGTTAAAATCATATATCAGATGAGACTGAAATTACTAACTCAAAGATTTCATTAGTCTTCATTAGGAAATGACTTATTTCTACTGGAATTTCTAAGTAAGTCTCAGCTTTGTTTGTGTTCTTATCAAAATGTGGTCAGATGACTCGACTAGTCGATAAAGTTCTTAATGTTTCATTGTAATAACACTGCAGCAAGTGCAAGCTTTCACCACCGGAAGCTAAAATGTATAGCTTACCAAATATGATGCAGTGCACTATACACACGCACAATTTAACGTTGCAAGGATCGTGACATACATTTTTCTTGACACATGGACGATATTAGTCTAAAATTTGGCTAGTTAAAAAGTACCAATAGCGATTTAACTAATGACGGGATTAGAAATCCTTAGTATTAAAATATTATTATTATTCTTTAATTAATTTTGTAATTTTCCGTCAAGGATTTTTCTTATATTCCGGTTTGTTGTTAGACTCGAAGTGTAAAGTAACTATGGGAGACTAACACATTTTCATAGTAATTCAGTTCGTGTGGTGAAATTGCCCACGTCAGAGTAGGACATTGAGTTCGAGTAGAGACGACACTCCTCTTACTCATGCACTCTCATGCTTTTGCCTCAAGTCGAGTCAGTCTATCTATCCATACTTTACTCTTCTATCCATTTCACACCAATATGAGTCTTCACAATTTCATGTTGGAGGGGGCTAAAACTTCAAAAATTTGGATCTGGTTAAAATTTTGCGAAGAGTTAAGAACAAAGTTTGTGAAGATCTACGACTGTTGTAGTTTTCGTAACCCATATGAGCACGTCTCTCATCGCCCCGTAAATTCTTGTTCGTGATTGGTAATTGAATTTGTTGGGAATTTTGGTGAGAATTTGCGGAGTGAGTGAGACTCAGACTAAGGTCAATGACAAGAGTCAAATTAACAAAATTTGCCCAGAAACACATTCCATATCAGGTCGTAGGATTCGTATTCGCGGATTGATATATTTCACAGAAGTAGCGCTGACCTCATGGTTTGTTAAGCGCTGCAAGATTTCAGTTAAGGTTTTGGTCACTTCATTAACTATTAGCATTAGCATAGCAAGTCTCATAGTGCCCCGAGGATTCGTGTTTTGTTTGCCTGCTCGCATATTACAACTTGCGTGTCCCGAAATAATAATTTTACCAATGAGCTTATAAGCTCTTTGAATTTTACTAACCATGTGTCATTTTTAATCTGAAATTGCGACGTGTGAAATCGATTAGATTCAGGTTGTACGTTTATTATCATTGACGGATTTGGAATTCATAAATCCGAGTACATATAAACCACTAAGCATATGTATTGCAATAAAATAAATTTGAAACACGGGAGGGGTACCATACCCCTCAAATTTTGCCAGCACACTTGAACCACTGAGCATATTGCAAAGGCGGCAGGCCGAGTTGTGTCAGGGGTTTGCCTTTCCGGTCTGTATATATGGTGTAAAGTGTAATATTATGTGAATATCAGGGTAGCGCTTCTTCAAGTCACGTTGGAATAATGATGTTTCATCCCTCCGGCTTTTCATGATCAAGTCTAACTTTTTATCAGTATTTATTGTTAAGGGCAGCTTCATTTGTGAGAGAAGATTGCAGATTTACGCTGTGGCTATTTAAATTTTGGAGTTGTTGCGGTCAGGAAAAAATCTCTGCAAGCAATTCCCAATCCCGTTAGTATAAAAGTATACACTCTTGGAGTTCAGTCACATTCGAATACTATAATAACACACCTCACACATATGTGCAGGGTGCTGGTGTGTCGGATCTGTGCAAATTAATCGCATCGAGATATTGGAGATATATTCTTGATTCTTTATAGGAGAATTCCATTCAAATAAAACAAGCGCATAGAACACTGCACTTCCTACTTCACGTGCATAGAATGAATTATTACACATTAGTGTTGACATATATTTATTTTTGTCAGAAATCTGGGCGAGTCTGGTCGATCTGTCATTCGCTCGAATTTTACTTAATGCACTTGACCAAATATTACCAATAATGTCTCCTAAATACGATACAATCTTGAAACTACGTCGCAAGATTGTCATTCTGGATATTACAGAGATTACATACTACATCTCCAGGGGTACACGGTATTGTGTCAAAGTTATTTTTTGATGCTTTATGCGATATACATACAACCGGGTGGTGACAAGAGCAGTGTTTGTTAGAAAAGCTATAAGGGACCATTGTTTTTTTAAGTCGTGGTAACTCCTAGTTTCTCTCCAAATTAACGGTGAGAAGGAACATAAATATTTTAAATCAGAAGGAATTTAGTATTTGTCCTTCCCAAAAATATAAATATTTTGATCAGTCAGAAATGTTCGGTCATTTTTCAAAGAATGATAAATTAGTCCAGACTGAAAATTGGAAAAATTCAACCAAGTGAGTAATATTTATGGGTCTCGACCGACGTAATTTGGTCAGTCAAAATGAAACTGAGGATGCGTGACACAAGTTCTGTCCATGGTTCACTTAAATGCCAATTTTTATATTTATTCATTGTAGTGCAGATCAATTAATATAATTAATTATTTTGATCTGGACTGAAGTGAAATAAAATAGACAATGGCGTTGATGCGCACTGGTGTGGCAGCGGAAAGACAGATGAATTCCCAAAACCCCGGGTTACGACCGAAATTCCAAACAACCGTCCCATATAGCCGTCCAGAATTTCAACATTAGAGAGATGGACCTTGTCACCACCCTATTGGAAGGTATGTTTACGTGCCCTGCATACAACGTATCGTACAACTACTAAGTTCTGAAAACTTTGTGGAAAAAAATCAGTATAGCTTTTTCTAATTAGGAATTTAGTCATAGCAAACTTTAATGTGAGTTTCTTTACATCTAATTTATACCGAATCTATTTGTACTAATGATTACTGAAGTAAATTGTGTCTATAGTGGATATTTTGCTGACATTTAGGGACAAGATTTACGCACACGACGTACAAAATTTATTAGTTTGATTGGCATTCCAAATTGACCTTCTGAAACCTGAAAGTTGGGAAATATTTTAATGAATGAAGCACATTTAAAGCAAGGAATTCTTGTAAAAATACGTAAAATTCGCAATTCTTGTTTATACTGCACATATATGTACATTTGTATGTTCAGGAAAGTTTTCCTGTACATGGTATTGTTTCGTTTCAGTTGATCTATAATCGTGAAATCAAATTACGTTCTTCTATTGGCATTCCTCACCGGAAGTGCAGGTGGAATGCGAACAGTCTCAGGATTAAGGAGATGCTGCGCAAAATACGAAATTCACTTGACTCGAAAAATGGCATGCATCCAGGTACACCATTCGAGACTTGACTTGATGGGAATGGATTGCACTATTGTGTAAAACCTTTGCTCTGCTCACAAACAAACGAATTATCGCAGTCAATCTTACTCTTTAAAGACCGAATTGAAAAAAAGAACAAAACAAGTAAAAATACTTGACAATGTTCAGTTCAATGTTGTCAATCGTGTTCGTGGATTACAAAAGATGACTCAGCATTTCTTCCGAAGCCAAATCTTGGAAACAATCTTTTACGCCTATTATCCTTTCTATACGGCAACGAATTTCTATCACCTCTTCTGAGACTGAGTTATGAATATGATATGATCATTTTTATTATTTCTTTTGAAGAGTTTTTGTACACACACTAGTTTCTAAACTATTTGATTGACACGCTCGATTGGTCTTGAAATATAACTGTGGCAATCAGTTAAATGATCTATGTCTACGATCTCCTAGTCTCAAAAGAATCTTGTATTTTTGAAAGTAGATCTCATTGAAATTTTCGGAATGTATCACCAAAATGGCTTATTCCAGACAGGCAACTTTAATAAATTGTATTTGATTTTAATGCAGTGACCGTATACAAAACTAGCTAAATTGAATGTCGGGTCTTTAATTCAACGGCTGTTCGGTGTCTTTTCTTTGAATTCTTATTTAATCTTTTACTATATTTACTAGTTTGTGTGCTTTCTCACTTGGGATGGGACTCCGGAGCTGGTCGACTGTTGTAATAAACTGTTCTTAATATAACGAGTAATCAACAATGAATTTCAATTTTTCTCACCTAGAGTATTCCTGAAAACATTTCTTTTGAGCTTTATTTTCGGATTGAGCATGGACCCGATTGACACCTGCACTAGCAGTGCCACCACGTTGATTTTGATCATTTGAACTAAAACCGCAGCATTTGAAGTTCATAAAGTGAGTTCGTTCCGGATCCGGCTGAGTCGATTTCAGATGATGAAAATTGGCTTTGTCATTGTCATTCTTAGTCTGAGAAATGTACGATGACTCCCCGAAACG
Source organism: Protaphorura glebata (assembly GCA_034694305.1). NCBI lineage: Eukaryota > Metazoa > Arthropoda > Collembola > Poduromorpha > Onychiuridae > Protaphorura > Protaphorura glebata. The sequence continues at coordinate 5,548 of JAQFYE010002079.1, read as the reverse complement.
TACTTGAGCCCAGGACTTCATATTGTCCTCACCACGGCTATTCTTATTATTATTTTGAAAAGCATTTTGGTTCATTGTTCTCTCACTACTGCTGTAACTAGTTAACTTATTGAACACATTTGATGATAGTATTTTATTGTTTGACGAAGATACCCGGACAGCTTCCCCTTCAAGGGGGCTCGGGAGCTTCGAGGCTATCGCTGACGGTAAGGGCGATACGGGACGTTGTAAAAAGGATACACTAGCTACTACAAGTTTGGGTCGATTTTCTGATATTTGTGCCATTTCGTTGTCTGGAGAGTACATTATTGGGATGATTTTATTCGAAAATGCAATTTTCTTTTGTCGATTTTTATGAGGCCTTGAATCATCTGTTGGTGATCCCGGTGGAAGAATATACACAGACTCCAAAACGTCCAAATCATTCACAGAATTACTCCCACAAGGAACTTTGAATGTTTTTCCACAAATAGGCGTTTTTGAATCGGTACGAGTGTCTTCGGTGGAAATTCGATGAATACAATTGTCCGATTTCGTTGTGGCTACTTTCACCCGAGAACGAGATCGGGATCGGACATGAGTATGTTTGCCATGTGAATGTTTTTTCCCAACTTCTTGGTGAGGAACTGCGAGAAAAACGTTTTTCCCGGGAGTTGCGTAAAAATTGTTATCTGAAGATGAAGTTGACAAATTAATTTTGGGAGATGGAGGTGTAACTTCACATTTATAGCGAATTTGCGGTATCTGAGGAATTGGTGTCGGAGAAATAACTCCTGGTGCAGATGATGAGGATATACTTGAATTGCTAATTGATGTTTCTGGTCCTGGATTTGTACTGTTTGTATTTTTATGTTTAATTTTTACCCTCACATTATTCCTCCCAAGAATGTCATCCAGAGATTTTGCGTTAAAAATTTGTGGTAATTTGACACGAGGAAAATTCCAACACAGACTATGACGTTCTCGTTCTTTTGTAGCAACACCACCAGCCGCACTCGCCTCCACCAACCTAGTCTGTTGAATTAATCAAGGTTGCAAATAGATTTTTCAGATATCTGACTTTGTAATGCTGTATTGGATAGCTGCATTTGCATTTCTTGCATGCTAAAAGTATTATCATTTGCGTTATGTAACAGACATAAGTATTAAATGGCAAGTGGCAGGCAAACATTTTTGCCGACGAGACGAACGGTCCGTGTTCAGTAATAGGAATCAACTAAATATTCTTTAAAATGAATCGCACAGATTCTACGCTACGCCTCTCTAAGTCCCGTAGTTAGTTGTCAGGAGGAAACGTGCAATTAACGCGATTCTGGTTACTACAATGAAGGCTTTGTTTGCCCAAACGAACAAAAAAAAATACCACGAATGCATGACTGGAACGAACGGAAGATGCAAGTATATGAAGAGGTCCATGACAAAATAAAATCTTAATTTTAAATTGTGAGATCAGATTTAAGTATTTTTTCTCTTTCATACATAGGAATGTAACTCCATTCTAGGCTCAACTTATGACCATTATGTCTACACTTTATGTATCTCTGATTTTTCCGAATGCGGCACTCACATTGATACGTTGACATCTCTTATGCGGTTTGACCGAAAATCACGATACAACTTTAATCCATCGCGTAGCATGTCAGAATTCGAAGACTACATTGGCAAAGAATTTGTGCAGTATTTCTAATTTGTAAGATTGATTTGTGAATCAATTATCACATATCTCAGTTATGGAGGAAAGCTTCACGATATTCTACGCTCTGAATTACTGCCGTTTTACAGGTTCAATTTGTTCTTTTCATTCAATCAAACTTATATCTGCTCAAGAGAATTTTAGTGATGGACATGAACCTGTACATTCAATATTGGATACCATATTGGGATGGAGCAATTATATACACATTAAAAAAGTACAGCCGATATATAGATTTTTGCTTGTAACGTTTAAAAACTCACCTCTTGTCTAATCCCGGCCTGAGAAGTACCAACTTTGTCCAAAGAACTAGAAGAGTTTACTACAGAAGCATAGTTATTGGTGCGGTAATGATTATATTGAGCCTTGAAATGAATTTGTTCAATCCAACTACTATTGATAGGATTTGATATGGATGCTCCGTTACGTTTACTGTTTCGTTTAAATTTTTCGGGTTTGACAACTGAATGACTGTGACTACTGGGACCAGATTCTAAATCTGTTTGTTTAAATTCATAACACGTTTCTTCAAAACTTGTACCTGCAAGATTGGATGATTTTTTATTTGTTTTATCTTGTCCTTGTGCTTTTGAATGTGACAAATCCATTTTTCGTTAAGTTTCAGGCCTAAAAATCCAACCGTATACATAATATGTACTTAAATTCAAAACTTGGAAATATTAAAATAATTTCTATTTGTACACAAGAAAGACCGTGGCGTTTATAAATGAGTACTTTCGTCTTCGTCTCTCGCAATGATTTATTTTGTGAAAATCTAGTTATTACTGAGAAGCTAATAATCTCTTTTGTTAAATGTAATTGAGTTTTCTCTGCTACACCTAAGAGTACAGACATATTTCGGTATTGTGTTTTGTGTCCATGCCATCCCGGTATTTATCGATTTGGTCGACTTGACGAATCCGGGTTCTTCTTCCCTCCATTCACCTCAAGAACACAAACCTGACACGAAGTACGCAGCGCAGTTCCGAGTAAATTATAATTTTACCGATTCCATTGTCCGTTCAACTAAAACCGGTGTTTACCCTTTCTACGCATAAACACTCGTAAAAAAATAAAGTAATAACCGGTTCTCTTATTCTTTGGTCAACTGGGCTGGGTTAAACAAATATTAAAATTTTGACTTTTGTTTCGTCTGGGTATTGCATGATGCCAGTAGTATGCCACTCATTCCTATGTCCAAAGAGTTGTATGACAGACATTTGTGTTTAAAAAGAGCCTGGAATAATTCTAATTTTCAGGAATAAAGACTTACTAGCTTGCAGAAATTACCCAGGCCAGATTTGTTACCCCGGGACGAATTATTCAAGGAAGGCTTTTAAATAACAGATCTAGGCCGAGAAATGTACAAGGTTGTGGAGAGGAAGTTGACTGAATTGCAATTGTCAACATTGAATTGTGTTGGTAAACATTTCATCGCCGTTATCAGGAAATTGTATCTTTGAAGAACTGTCGGGGTAGAATTGTATTCTGGTATTTTAAGATGCGAGGAAAGGACATCCCTCCGTGCGACCCGGCCTTCGAACTCACTTTGCTGATCTCTGCTCTGGACCGCGCAATCTTGCTACTCTGACTCTGCTTGACATCAGGGTTTGAATCACACCGCACTTGTCCTTTGACCGCCTTGCCCAAATTGTCTGTGACCACGGAACTGTTCTCAAATAGGTATTGAGGTCAAACAGTCAGCATGACACCACTTGAATCGTCAAACGGATTGGTATCCAAAGTTTCTGAAATACAGAAGTTGTTGAGGATCGCTTTTGGGTACAATATTTGGAATTTCTTTATGGCCAAGTCCCCGTGTCCTTTTCTATCAGATAAGAATTTTAGAAATGAAGTGTTGATTTATACCATGCACAAAGTAGATTTTGATGGAGCGGTGGTCCTTGAGAAAATTTCTATAATTAAAAAAAAATTCTCACATTGATTGGTAATGGCGTTCGCCGTAAGAATTGGTCACACTGAGCATTTTTTGTGGAGAGTGCGCGCTGGTTTTGGATTTGCTGAAATTTTCCGTACGGAAAGTGCATGCCACTACTGGTAGTACGAGGAAACTAGACTCAAGAAATTAGCCTTTAATCAACTACATTTCCTGAGGGATCGAATCCTCGGCATGAATCAGTAAATTAAGGACTCGTTGCCTTCGCCACTCTGCTGCTTTACAGCTTCTTTTTTTATTGGGTCGTCAAGCTGCTGTAAACAAGCGAACCTAGAATAGAATAGAATAGAATAGAATAGAATAAGGTTTATTTCCGTGTCAAAGTTATAAGACATAATCATATAATATAATCATATAATCATAATATAATAATTACTTCACGCCTTCTACGGAGTGCGGACTGACTGACTGAGTAAATCGTCAGTCCATATTCCAGTAGCATATTATTTTTAATGAGATTTATCGGTTTAATGTACGTGTTCTTCCGCTGCACATTTTGCAGTTTTCCCATCCATTTGGAACTTACCTAACACCACCACCTTGTGCTCATAAACTGAAGCAGAATTACGAGTGAATTCTAGGAATGCATGACCTACGAATTATGTAACCACGAGTGTGACTCGAGTACATTTCTGATAGACAAAAAAGGAAAGGCACGTTTAGTACAAGTACTTCCAGTATGAACGCATAATTTCACTCACAAGGTAACCCCTTGGCATGCAAGACTCATACAGACATTTTGGTCAGCCATTCTGAAATGTTCAGGAATCGGTGTTTCTTTCTTTCTGTCTGTCTTTATTAACGTGGTATTTCAACAGTCACACATGCAAGTACTCTCCTTGACTGTCTTACTAGACTTCTTAGTCGTGTGCATGTTGTGAATCGGATCACGAAGATATTTGCTAGGAACCCGGGGACAGTGTATTGTCATTGTCACCAAATATAAAACACCGTTTTCTCTGTCTTTATTTCTGCTCCACGTTACCATTCATGTACAATATGTGAAATTTATCTCTGGAAGACTAAAAGTTAAAATTGAAAATGTAAAATCCCCCGCAGTATGCCAAAATTCGATAGTTTCTATTTTACGAAGAATTATCGAGAAGAGAGTAATGGATCGTAAATTAAGAGAAAAAATAGAATTTTCTACACATCAAAGAGGATTTACTAAACAACCAACACCTTAATCTTAAATGGTTGTTTGCAGCTGGCAAAGAAAAGAAAAAACTCGGTGTGTGTGGTAATGCTCGATATAGTGAAAGCCTTTGACTGCGTTGGTCATGAACACATAAAATTATGTCTAAATTCGTATCCTATTCCGACAGGGTTACGGAATTCATAAAGTTTTTTAACAGATAACTTTACAAGGATCCATTCTAATAATGAAACTAGTCAGCCTATTAGATTATTGAATGGAGTTTTTCAGGGGTCTCCTTTATCACCATCTCTGTTTAACTTGTCGGTTGATTTCATCCTTCAGTCTGTATCAGAAGTAGAAGTGTCTAATAAGTATGGATTTTCTGTCGCAGATTTATTGGAAAAAATTGCAATATTGGGTTTGCCGACGATACTTGTATTATAGCGGAATCCAAATCATCAGCTATTGAATTGTCAAACATGACTATGTGTATGTTTAAGGAAGTTGGTTTAGACATTAATGTTCGTAAATCGGCAGCAATTTGTGTGCAGAATGGGTCATTGTCAGAGGAAGATTTAGTTTCAAGTAATGAAAACATTGTTACGTCTATAAAATCTGGCCAAGTTATAATATATTTGGGAGTAACTTTCAGTAATCAAGTAGTACTGGATACAGCTTTACTTATTAAGAAATTATCAAATAATTTAGAGCATCTTGTTAGTTCTGCAATGTTAAGACCGGATCAGAAGCTCAATATTGC
>JAQFYE010002078.1:0-19488 GCA_034694305.1 Protaphorura glebata | reverse complement strand
TACCTTGACAGTGCTAAGGAATCACCAATGGTCTGTCCATGCGAGAGCTATGATTTATTGTGTTTAGTCTGCTTTTAACCTCCGCACTTGACTGAACGTGTCAATTACCTTACTAGTAGTGTAGATCTGTTTTAAATCTTTTTAAGAACGTAAACAGGACAATTATTAACCAAACATACAGTTACAGTTTAATCAGGCCCTGACATGTCAGGGCCAAGCAGCATGTCACTGTTTAAATGTGTTTCGTGTCCAGGTCAATTTCTTCGTTATAACTCCTTCACATACCATCTTTCAAAAAAAACGCATACTTCCGATGATGTATTCGTAAGTTATGACTTAAATGATTGTAATGTAAAAATTCGCCTCAAAATATCTGTCTAGATTTCAATGAATTCGATCGTTTGTAGGTATTTCCTTATGAATCCAGTTCTTCCGTCAAATATGTTGATGGAGATTTAGAGAGATTCTCGTGTTTCGGATTCAATTTCAAACGAAATGATTTTGGAGATTTCATTTGCTCCGACACAAACTGCAATGTAAAAGCCGTGGTTGAAGAAGAAGATAAGAATGTAACCCTTACCGGATACCATAATCATTCTAGGAAACCAACGTCGGTACGTTCTTGAAACCAATATATAATTTAGGAATAATGGTTGCTTTGAAGAATGATGTGAACTTGATTATGCCAGACAAATGGTGCAAGCGAACGAGTATCCAACCTGTAGCACTGACATGTCAGTGCTGGATCTCAAAATATGCATACAAATTGTTGAATTAGTGCAACAAATTTGACTGATTCGTTAATTTATTTCTTGGCAGGGCCCCTACTTGAGAGCATATGACAGCGGATCTGTCACAAAAAGTTCTAACACGGCAAAATGTGGAGGATACGAATACGTTGCGATTAAGGCTTCACCCGGTACATCTGCGTCATGGAGACAAATTTACACGTGCAAAAATCATAAAATTTTGAATCAGAGGTGCCGAGTACAACTATTCGAACCAACGGAGGAAGGCGACTTTTATGTATCACTCAGCGATCACGCTTGTGAACTAACACACGTAAAAAAAAATTATGATCATAATCTTAGGGCTTATTATTATATAATTATATAATTATTATTAATAATTATTATATAATTATAATAATTATTATTATAAAAAAATTAAATTTTTACTGCTATACTTCTATAATGGTTTTCCAACCACTTTCATAGACTTTGACGTTTTATTAGGTACGAATTAGACTTTCTATTAAATTGATATGTCCGACTTATCGAAGTACAACCTAGAAAACCCGTCGTTACGAACGGATGTAGTTAATATTTATGCATATTACTATTTTTAAACATTCACATTCAACACATTCAACAATTCCATTCTGTTGCTAGGCCACGGCACAACTTTGGACTTTCACACTTTCTTAATACTCAGCCACTACCACCAATCCCATTCCTTAGATATAAATTTTTCTTAGTTGTTTTATCAGCCAGCTGAGGTCAAATTCAAGAAACGAGTCACTGTCATCGGCTTAATCTTTTAGTGTCGTCTCCGCTTATTGTCGTGTTTAATATATAATTTGATTTTGTTGCTTATAATAATTTGTTCATTTTTCCTTACAGATTATTGAAGAATTCAAATTATATGAGAATGGAAATCGACTTCATTATAGAATTCATAGTCTGTTGAAAGACAACACGAGTGAAAAATTTAACTGTGTGGAAACAGGTTGCGGTACTACAGCTGAATTGATGGAGACAGGTGTCGTACATGAATATGGTTTTCATAATCATACTACCTCTGAAGTAAGCAATCGCATCGCACTGGCATGCCAGTGCGACAATGCATTATTTCTATACTATTGGTACTATTTGTTTGTAAAGGGCTCTACATTTAATGCTGCCATCAGCCAACCTGATTTCCTCACCGACACGGATCTCACATATGAGGGATTTAAGTTCAGAAGGATAAAGCTGAATTTAGATCAAATAGCTCAATTCGACAAGAAGTTCAGCTGTTGTGAAACGGATTCTAAGAACAAATTGTTTTACTGTAACAAAACAATTTATCTTTCAAAAAAAGGAAAGTGGAGCATGTCAACGGTGGACCACAATCACGAAGAAACAAAAGTATGTTTTAGAATATTTCCTGACATTCAGTGAGTTCTAAAAGTCTTGCAGCGTACGCCTGCGGGACACCATAGAGTTGGCGGCTACGCATATAAGGCATGCGTGTGCGTCGCAGTCAACTCAATGAGATGCCGCAGGCGGACCCCGCAAGACTTTTAGGACGCACTGTATTTCATTAAGTTAATATTAGGAACCTTCAAATATTTATGATTCACATTTATTTACTTCTGAACGATGTGCATAGTTTCTGTTTACATTTTAAACATTCCATTGTATAATAGATGCAGCAGAGAAAACGAGCGGCAGAAGCAGAAAGGACTAATCGTCCCAAACATAAGACCAAAGCCAGTAGGAAAGATTATTATTGCCCGGATTGTGATAAAGGTTTCCGCAATGAACAATGTTTGAAAAAACATTTGAAGCACATACACAAAACTTCCATAGAACATTACGTGTGTCAACAATGCGGAGAAACATTCCGTTACTTATTTGACTTGAATAGACACGCCGTACGATATTCTGTATGGAACAAGAAGATAAACGAACGCGTTACATCAGTGCAGGATATGTTGATTACAAATGAGCACCGTCATGACGGTGCTCCTAACGACAATACGGCAATAATGACGCCAACCTTCTCGAATTTATTGTCGTCCCAGACCGAAGGTAATTTGGATTCACAATTCCTTACACACTTACCTGAATTACCTGACGCATCTTCGGATAATCAACCGGATTATCCTGTCATGAAGGAAAGGATTTGTGAATTGGAAGGAATTAAGGCACATGAACTGTGTATACAAGCAATTTGGATGTATTTTCGAAAAACAGATCCGGAATTAAAGTTAAATAACATCAACTCTAAGCTAGAGTTAGCTATTACGGAATGGGGAGGCATCTCTAATGATACAAATATATACACCGCGAAGAGAAGATTCGACCATAAGATTTCAACGATCCCAAACTTTGAATTTGATATTGGAGTTGACACTTGTAGCAAACGGTTCTTCTTTTACGCTATGCATAACGATAAGAATGGGAAACGTCTAGTAAGACATGCTATTTGCAATGAAGAAAAATGTACACGGCGGTGTAATTTCGAAAAGGGGGCCGTCTGCATGATGCATAGTACTGAATGGCTTACGTATAACTGTGTCTGTGTGGTGACGAGTCGGGTTGACGCGAATATATTCTTCACTATGCACGTCCATGGACGTGCAAATGCAGAAGATTGTGGAACTAAACCCCATGTAACTGATCTGGTAAAGAAGAAATTGGCGAGGAGATTTAAAGGTTTATATAGCACTCATTGGAAATCCGAAATCGAGACTAAAGGAAAAGACCAAAATGAATCTTTCGCCATTGATGTTTTAGAATTCCACAAATTCACGCATAATGAGTGGACGCAACAAGCGGAAGATAGATCATTTCTCGACGTAAGTAAAGGAAAACTAACTTGCTTCATCATTACAATAAACAGGCTGTCGTAATATAAAAGTTAAATTGGAGTGTCTGTCTTTTGTTTCATTTTCTCAGCTGTCTATGATGTTTCTGACTGAATTAAGGACTCATTTGGTTAATATACTACACCCTTCAGCTGGAAACAAACGATGTACCTTGATTAACCGGAGACTAAATATTAATAGGGGGTGTTTCAAAAGACTAAGAAGTTTTTTAGAGCGAAGAGGGTTCTTTTTTGGATTATTGAATGAATCTGACGTCATTACCGGAGGAAACCAAATTGGATGGGACAGGGACAGAATCGACAGTACATGTGCCGCCCTTAGGAATGAAGTATGGCAAGCTCAAAGCAGAGCCATGGCTCGATGCCCGCAAGAAATGAAGCGCCCGAAAGTTTATCTTTACAATAATCATCCAATCGGTGGGGAGGGATATGTTGGAAAAACATATTCTGGGAGCAAATCGGGGGCGGAATTTGGTAAAAATGTAAACGCTGGTGAACAATTCCGTTTGGCAAACGAGTATACCTACCTTGAAATGCACAAGCAGTTTTTGGGGTTCTATAATACGGTCTCGGAAGCGACTTTTGCGGAAAGTGTAGCACACGTCCTTTATTTACTCTGTGACATGCTAGAGAAACCAGGAATGGCAAACTATCATCATGGCTTTAAATTGTTGAACAAACATACCGCGTATGTTAACGGATGGATTAAAGACATCTCCCTTACCACTATGAGGGACTTAGCTTTGGTCAACTTGCACCGCATTTTTCTTTTAAAATGCCTTAGAGGGAGCAAACAAAATTTCGATGACAACATAGAAACTTTTCTTTCATACGACATACAAAGCGAGGACACCTTTTACTCTGAAGATATGTTTCCTGAGGTATCGCAAATTCTATTGCCAGAAGCATCTGAGACACTACTACGTCCAAATTCTCAGGGGTTAGGTTAGTTTGCTAGCTATACTATTGAGCACGCGCATGCGCGTGCTCCCATCTTTTACCCGATTTAATAATTGCATTTAAATTAGGTGGAGATGACGACAGTCGTTTGAACCTTATTTCATCTACAAGAGTACCTACAGGATCCTCTGACGCGAGCTTAAGTGGTAAAAGTGACTATAATTTGCATTAAATATGATATTTTAATTTTAATTTCGTCAATGTTTTGGCAGATGACTGTTATGAGCAAGAAATTGATTCAGACGATAATGATGAATCCGAATCGGAAGTGGAGGAAAATTATGACAACTCTGATGAGTCGGTGGTTGAGAGTGATGAGAATTCATCTTCAGAAGACGGTAAAAACGTTTACTAAGAATTTAATTTCATCATACTCGTTATCACGCTTTATATTAATTTGATTCAAAACCTTATGAATTACAGAACTTTGGACCCCGAGTTAAAACTTCAATTTTTTCGGCAGCGTCAAAGGAGAAAATATACAGCACAGGCATACCTGCGCTTTGCGTTCAAATCGCCTCGTATTTTACACCTTCCTTCGTATTCTGTACAACTCAATTAGACGGAGATTAGTTTACATGAAGTTCGTTTCTTCAACCTCGGATTAATTTTCCCATAAACTCAGCATTGTACTGCATTATACTTGACCATAGATAAGTTCAACTATTAAGTAATTAATTGTAACTCTTCTTGAAAGTTTCAATAAAATTAATTTAATTAATTTTAGTATTTAATTGGTAGTGACCGTATTGGATTTCTGTTGGTCTCAGATATTTATATAAATTATATATTTTAATTTGTCCCTAATCCCAAAAATTCTTTCAATTAAAAAAATTAATTAATAGAAAAATTAATAAAATTTATTAATAAATAATCAAATTAATTCAAAAAATGTCAAAAAAAATTACAAAATTTCCCAAAAAGAGCTATTTCTTTTACCTTGAAGAACTGAAGCATAACAAAGTCCCAAAATCCAAGTCAGTCATGGGCGTGTATGTGACGACACTCCTGGTTCCAAAACTTCTGCAAAATACATAAGGTCAAACGGTATTAATAACCTACGGGTACATTAGAGGCTTATAGTCATTAAGGGTCGTCAATAGGCTTATTGATACAGAATCTAAATATACATAAAGTATAATTTGTTGAATTGCTAGAGATAAATCCTTGCACAAACGCTTTCATTCGCCATTCGAGTCTCTTTGAAGTGTGTCATTAAAAGCGGATAATTGATTTCAAAAATACGTAGAGTTTTTCCGTTCGATAAAGGACAGTGAAAACCTGCCATCCCAATATCTGGAATGTAATAAAGTCAATTGACTGTGTGAATCCATTTCCAAACAGTTAAGATGATTTAAAATGATTTTGTGTTTGATATCAATAAAAATCATTCTAAATCCACTATTTTCTTATTCAATAAGACTTTAAGGAACGGGATTACAGTGCTCCAATAATAATCCATAACACAAGAGTTCCACTTTGGAATAATAACTAATCGTAAGTTCCACAGAGGTGTCTGGTGGCGTTCAAATCTCTAAACTTTAATCTGAACGAATCACCCTTCCAGTCAAAGTAAATAACTAGTAGAGTAGACGCCTCCCAAACTGGTTCACTTCCTCTTCACGCAATATCAAAGTGGAAAAACATGTGAAACACTAAAAGTCTGCCCGGACAAGATCCTGTTTCATAATGCAGTAGGAGTAGAAGTTATATTATGTGCACTACTCTCACGGAAAAAACTGGAGAAAGTTGTGAAACTTAAGTACATCGTCCTACATCACCTTGTCCAAGTTCTACTTCCAGACCTCGTCAAGAATACAGTACGCGTCAAGCGCCAACTACTTAATGTGATATGCAAGTCTGAGTATCTCCGGAAACCTCAATATACTTCTGCGCTCTCAAAGTATTAATCATTTTTCAAGAAATTCCTTTTTTTTTGGTAAAAATGGTGCCGTTTGAGTTCGTTCCCAATATTTTTGATGGAGGTGTAATTTCACCTTCCTGGTGAAACTATGCTAGGGTAACCCACTAAAATATGACTCCAGAGTAATTGTTCAAGAGTTATATTCTGCATAACAGGCTTGGAGGCTATCTCCCTCGTAGAAATAGACGATAAGCTTTCATTTGACTCGGAATGTGTGATATCTGAATTCTGTTATCGCACAATTCAGGATAGATGACGTAACCCCCAGTGTTTTTTTTTCAAGGTTTACATTATATTTTTATGAAAAGTATCACTTCTATCTGACGAAACACCACTTTAGCCCCACTGCGTGTAGGACGACATTTCACCCGTCGACCTTGAAATAGTAGGTGAAAGTCCCTGAGCCCTAATGACGAAGGACATATGTCCAAATTTGGAACATCGCACACTGCGGTTTATTTCCAGGCATTCTTGTTTTATTTGAGACCTTCAGAATTTAATTAAGGATTCTCCCTTCCGTTCCTTGATTTTATGACGGGTAATGACGAGAAAAGAATTTGAATTGAACATTACTCGCACACGACGAAGAGCACACATGCAGGTGTGTGTCTGTAGAATGTAGGAACTCCAAAAAACAATAAATAAAGTGTAAAACAGAAATGATATTTACGGTGACATGTAATTACGATCCAAAGGGTGAACTTTCCAAGTCTGAGAGAAACGTAAAGAACAAGTTATGGGACAAGTTTTGGAGGATCGTCGTCGTTCTGAATTGAAGGTGAATGTGAATACGTACATACTGGGGCGCACTTGTAGATAATGCAGTAAAGAACCTATGTATGTATGTAGTCGTAGGTGTCGTCTAAGGTTTGTCTAGAGGATTCCAGACGGCACGTTGGAAATGTCTGTTCTAAAATAACATACCTTGCAGTGAATAGTTTGGCTATACCCAACAAGTGCATCTGTATGAGATATTTATGAGTCTCGTAAAGGTAAATCTAACTCTGAAATATCCCATTAGCACGACTCCGAAGACTAGATGGGCTCCAGGCATTCTTTTATCCCTTTCCATTGGCAAGGTTAGGAAATTCCATCAGGCACGTAATGCATAAATAAATGTGAATATAATAACTCCATTGATCCATGAGCAAATTCTAAGTTTGTGAGGATAATGCAGGCAATGAGTGCTTTCACCAGAGCGCACAAAATATATGGGACTTTCACTAATACAGTAAAGTGTATACGCGGCTTTATCAAAAATTCAAACAACTGCAGTCTGTTTTGTAATTGTATGTATGTATCATGGCGGTTTAGGCTATGTTTGCTTTCTAGCTTCGTCGGTGATTCAATTCCTGGAGCACGCATGGTTTGGTCTACTGCTCTAAGAATGCTTTCTCAAGAAAAGGAGGGGGCGCGAACCTTATTGGAAAATGTACATCGTTGGAAATCGCTGGAATCTTTATATGTTGTAGTCAGTCGCATCATGAACAACTTTTGTGAAGGTTCTACACCCGAAATTCTAACCGTTGGGCCGCTAGAAATACAAAGGTCGGTACGTTAGGTGAAAGCGAGTGAAAGTGTAAGTGAAAGTCACTATGCCGCATCTTAGATAAAAATCTGTGTATCAAACGGTTAGACTTTTGGGGGTAGTACCTTCACAAAAGTGTTCAGGATGTAACTGACTACAACATATAAGAATCCCAGCGATTTACAACGGCGTACATTTCCCCATAAGGTACCCGCTCCTTTGTTTCCAGATTGACCTTTCCTGGTTCATATGGTGGTTCCTTATCCCCGAAAAGCTGCCAATTATTCACCATGCCTACGACTTTGGCTAAAGTATTACTTGCCATATGTACTATTTTCGACTATCAGATATTCCATCTACAACATAGCTGACACGCATTTTACCTCACTCTCAATTTCAACTATTGTTCAGATCTATATCGTGAACTACATTTCAGGTTATCTACCTCATTCCGAATTTTAATTTGAGGTGTATGCCTTCCCGCTTTGTCAAACACTAATATACTCTCTCGCTTGTGGCACCCTAAGCAGTAAACCATATCCAATAATCATCTTGCTTATGACGAATATCTTTTCCTACAAGGACCCATTCCTTCCGCCGTATCTTAATTGTCGGTCTTTATAGTTTATGTTGGAAAATGAGTGTAGTTTTTATTAAGCAGTAAACTGGATTTACCGTCCACGCAGTCTTTACTTTCACACAAATTTTATTTTCTTATACGCACAAGATTATTACTATTGATTATGGTCTGGCATGGTACGTTGAACAAATCTGTCTCATATCAAGGTTTTACTGGGCTCGCAGATGTAATTGGATTTTTATTTTTTTCTCCGAAATACTTCAAGTTATCTGAATTAACGGAAGTATTTAGTTGAGGAAATCGTAATAAGTGTTTCATATCGGACGTCGTGCGTGAAGTTAACAATTATATTATTTTTATAACATGCCGAAGGAGCTAATTCAATTTTTTTTACCTGTATCTTGAGGCAGGAACATCAATACTCTCGGCTGAATTATTAAAAGTCCACCGAAATTGAACTTGAGGAGGATTCGCATCCACGTCACACGAAATATTAGCATTTTCTAGTTTGGCAACACCATGAACCCTAATTTGGTTCGGTCGGCAAGCAGGTGAATCTAACAAGAAAACGGAAATGAGAAATAAATTAGAGTTGTTATATTATTCGCATTCTTCCTAGAGAAATAACTCATATTGTTTGATATTTAAAGACTATTTATATCAGAAAATAATAATCGTTGCATGGTCTCCGTTGTTCCTGGAAGATATATATTAAATACCAGAATTTCATCTCAATTTGTACAATTGTTTCCGGAATATCTATATTAGTATTCTTGTGAAATCGACATTTAATGAATTCATTCGGAGTATTACGTAGAAATAAATTAAATATCAGAATTTCGTTTCATTTCAATGTATTGCTTCCTGAATCTTTTTAAATTGTACAGTCAGAAATCGACATCAAAAGCTCTCTTTGGCTTAAAGTGGAAAAAACAATCATACTTACAAAGTACGTCTAAAAAGAATGGTCCACTGGATCCATCACCTTCTGAGTTTCGACCTATGCAACTGTAATTACCAGCTGACAGTCGTGTCACCCTTTGAAGAACTAAACTCTGGTTCGTCATTATCACGCCAGCACTGATGTTGTGGCCTAATAATTTACCCTGTAAATCAAAACAAGGATTATCACGCAATTATCACCTCGCCTGTATATATTGATCAAAATACGTCGGTACTCCGTAATTCGTATTTATTTGTTTTAAGACTCTATGGTGGACGTTCATTAAAGTGAAAGTCCAACTGATCTCAACATCAGTCACTGTGTATCATCACAAATACAAACGCTGAATTGGTTAAATTAAATCGCAGCCGTCAGATCCGAATAAAAGCTAATTTTAGTATATGACACATTCTATTAATTTCGATGACAGTACACTCACCCTTTACTAAACCTCGAAACCCTTCAATTTTGACAAAAGTTAAGCTAAGCATGATTTTTTCTCGAAGAGAAACATTAAATCATTTTGCCTGTTAAAGTCCATGTTAAAGCCTTCCAAAAGTGAAAAATCACTCAACTTGTCTGTCCAATTTGTACAAGCGTCATTCAACTTTTGACTCAGATTTGGTCTTCGTGTGTGCATGTGTGTGTGGGCATATATCGTATTGGAAATGTAGTACAGGGTGGTTCATAACCTGCAATCACGACCACATCAGGCCCACTGCGTTTCTAGAAGCTTTTGCGACATGCATCTCAAATAGAATTTTATTTAGAGTGGTAAGGTGCTCTAGGTCGCCCGAACAGCTAAAGTGGATATCGAACTGGGGCATTTCGATGTAAAATAGAATTAACACTAAAGCGATAATAGATGGCTTAGAGCCCGGCTACCTATAGAATCAATACGATAGCTGGAGGTTTCGGTTGGTGGAAATCCACTCTACGTCCTCCTATCGTATAAAATCCTCTGGTTAATACATAACCATCTTATTTTCTTATAGCAACTCTTCTGTTCGGTTTTATAGAGCAGGCTATGAACCACCCTGTACATATGTGGTAGTTTGGCGGGACACGTGGAGTGAAAGAAGGGAAAACCTCCGAGGAAGTCATTAGAGTTGAGCACATCGTTACTCGTTATCCTGTTCCTTATTGATACCTCCCGCAAAAACCAGAGAAAGGGGAAAATGCCCTGGAAGAGTTGAATGGAACATTGTATGGGGAACCATGGACTTACATTATGGCGCCAGTCGACTTTGCTGACAGGTGGATTAGCATCGATGACACAGTCGAAGTAGACGTCCGAACCTTCTTTTATGTAATCCCCGCTGAGAGAAGAACCGAGCTTTAAGCTCGCTTCTGGTACATCTATAATATGATTTCCAAAAAATCCAATTCAATAAGAGTAGTACGTAACGTTTGAGATCAGGACATGCAACAATCATGGGAAACGAATAAGGGTGATTTTCAGGAATTAAATAATAAATCGAGTTGAGAATCAATATTTCAGTAACAATGCACTCCAATTTTTGTTGTCGAAACAATCAAAATATCCATTTACCCTAAGTGGAAAAGAGGTACCTTTTCTATTTTATTTATTTTACCTACAAGAGTAAAAATAAGTTGAGAAAAAAAAATCAAATAAGTTAGTAATTCTTGTTTTCCGTGTCCACATCGAACCCCTGCTGTACTCAAGTTTGGAATGAAAATGCGAAGTATATTTTAACAATATTCGAGTTAGTTAATACTTTATGGCCAGAGAAAATGTATTTAGGACCAAAGTGGCCAAGATTCTTATACAAGTTACCTCTTCTTGCAAAAGAAAACGTGTTGACTCGTGTCCTGGTCACTGAGGTCAAGAAATTATGAAACACCCTATCAATTGTGAGACGTACGATACAATTTTTGAACCAATAAGACGAGAAAAACATTATCCTATTCCAAATCAAAACAACTCGTTAAGACTAATGTCTAAGTCTCGCAGTCTTCTTGGCTGAAACCATACACTACACAAAACTTTTTTTTTTTGAAAAAACGCGACAACTTTTTTTTGCAAGAAGTATTATCCGTGAATAAAAAAAACCTTCACAGGATACCAAGCCGACTTTCATTCTCTGATTTCTCCTTATCCTAGGGTATGTTTGGGAGAATGGGAATTGGTAGACATGTGACTACGCACGTACTTATAGTACAGACTTGCCCAGGGCCACTACAATGGGAGCAGAAACGATTTTGGTATGCATGGGTTTTCTTTTTTTCCCGTCTCATATTTTCAATCATCTCCCCTTAAAAATCGAGAAATTCATGATTAAGTTGAAATTCGAGTAGGTGCGTGGGCCACAGAATTCGTTCCCTGTCAAATGTCGAAGACACTAACAACGAGATACTACTTCTTTGTGGTGACAGGGCTATTCTATCCATGTTCGTCTTCTGACACGATTTTCTCTCTTTTTCATCTTCTTAGAAGGAGAAACCTGAATCCTTTTTGCTACTATTTTCTACTTTCAATTCTTTCGGTTTTTCCCATTTCGTTTCTACAGTTTTTCTTTGTAGTAGACCATACTACTCTTCCTTCCTGACGTCTCAAGATCATTATTAATATAGTACCTGCCTCCTTTCCTTCGTCCAAACAGTACATCCAAAATAGGCAAACGCCAAAAGTGTTCCCATTCAAAGCAGAATTTGAGTTATGTAAATATTTGCCACACGCGTCGGGCCTAGATTTGCACAATATAAAAACCTTGCAAAATTTTGTATTGACGTTGGTGGTTATAGTACGAATTTTGGTTCTGAGGGAGACTGGAACGTTGACACCCCAGCTACCGCTTTGAGCCTAAATCAAAACTAATGCCATTTTATTTGCTAAAAAATGTTTTTCGGCGTCCACAGTTGTAAAACGTAAATCTCACTTTATGGTGCGGAAAAAGAAAGAGAGAGAAGTGGAAGTCAAACCAAGAATGGAACACATTATGCTGATTAGCCATGCCATGAGCTCGATCGCGACTGAAGGGCAGAACGAGGGAACAGTAGAAACTTTAAAAGTAAAGTTGACTTTCTCTCAATTCTCTTCTGCTTTCTCCGGAGGAGCAACAAGGAAATTATTTTTCATGTAAAAATTAGATCGGCTGCAAAAATAATTCGGCTGGTCACATGAAGTGTCATCTCAAGCAAATAATAATTGTTCCGATTTTACCACCCCAGTGAAAATTATACTGAAACGTCTACAAAATTGCAAATAATTCAGCTGAAAGAGAGGAAACATGTCTGCCAATAAATCCCGCCTATAATTTGTGCCCACGAGATTTCAACCCAGCGATTCGGATATGAATTCCACAGGGTAAGTTGTTTCCTTGTGAGACTGCCTCAATTGCTTGTCCGACCAATTCCATTCTTCCAGCCTATTTCAACGGACTCCCATTTGCAACTTGAACTTCTCTTTTTGTGGATTGTGAAGAAAAAAAAATTTAGGAGCTGACACAATTTTCTCCGGCTTTTCTCCGTGTAGGTAATTCTATTTGAGGATAATAAACTCTTACTCTGAAGTCCTTTCAGAATAAAAACCCAATTCATGTCGTCCAAAGTCAGAGGACCTCATAAAATACACTGTAATTACAGGGATGATTTTTTCTCTCCTTATTTCACTAAGGTATTGCGTGGCCAGAATTTTATTGCTCGATTAAACAGGCTCAAGCTCTCATATGCAAATTCAAATCTGATTATTTATGCAGTCTGTCTGCAATATTTATTCCAGAATCGTATGTCGTAAATCAAAATTTTGCACATTTCTTCTCGTACTGTTTTGACGGAATTTGAATGGTACAGGTTTTTTTGTGTACGACATAATTTTTCTCAGGTATACAACAAATAAATAGGCCAGGTCGTTCACATCCTTTTGCCAACACCCACAGCCAACCTGATGTTGCCGAAGAATGCGAGATATACATTTTGTAGAAATTTTGTAGAGATCTCCCTGTCTCTCTTCGGTTTCGGATGATTCTATTTGACATTATAAATTCAGTGTGCTATTTGCTTCAAAAATAGCTCAATATTTTGTACATTAAATTCTATTCGAATTGTATCTCTCATATTTTCATGTCGGCCTCTACGTTTCAGTCTTGCATTTGCGGAAAATGCGTGCAGATATTGAAATGGTTATAGACACCGAGGTGTAGTATAGCGTGCAAACTAGACACTATAGGAAGCAAATAGTTTTTCATGTGAAAGAAAAGATGGGAGAAAATTGGAAGGACTTGTGGAAGGGAAGGAAATGCGAGAGAGAAAACTTACACTGAATTTGTAAATTCCAGCCGTCCTCCAAGACTTTACTGGGAATTATTGAATTTTCAGCTCGACATGACAGATATTTCCCTGAGTCCTCCTTTCGTGGAATGAGAGACAGAGTGCTCGTCGTTGTATTTCCGTCCTTCGAGGTCTGCAACATGTCCATCAAAAATGAAATACTTGGTTCATGGTCTTACATTACATACATACACAGAGGGTTCACTTTCTCCTCTCAAGTTCCTACGGGAAATCTCAGTCAGAGGGACATCACAGATAGACACTATTCACAGTTCGTTAGAGACAGAGTGCTCCTGCCTCATCGGCCACCCCATGATCTTTTCCTCTGAGATTCCTGTCACCCTTCGGCTCTTAAATTTAAGCTACCACAACAAAAGGTCTACCAAGTTTTATACCCACACTTACGCCAATGTCCTTATACAAAGAGAAAGTTTTTTTCCTGCGAGTGAAAGTTTTTTTTGTCTAAAAAACATTTCCAATTACTTCAAACTGTTCGTAGTTGCCCATTTCTGCTTTCGTTAATTTAATTTTACGAAAAGAAAAACGCGTTTTCTTTGAAGGTAAATATTTACAATTTCTTTAATTGCTTTTGAATTTAAAAATATAATGAAAGCAGAAATTCAAAGCATCAATTGGACTTAGAGTTATCACTAAAGTAAGGTTTAAATAAATTTTCATTTGAATTATTTTAAGTTCATTCATTCATAAAATGGAATCAAAGCAGTAGTGACTGGATGTTCACGCACGTACTGCCGAGAATAACTGCAAATCCGAAATGGGTTACACATGTCCCAGTTACCACATAATAGTCGTGCATTTTGGTTCTATCTTCTAAGAAAAGCGAAGGAGGTTTATTTAGTAAGGCTTTCTCATGCTTATTAGCTGACGTAAATGTTATATATGTTGGCAGTTAATGTACAATCGGGTAGAAATGGAGTCCCGTCCCATGTTTACTTTACCTGAAATTTCAGGACGGTCCTACTTCCACGATACACGAGGAATGATAAAGACGTTCTACGAACAATATACTTAACTTACAAGGGAAACTATTCGAATGTGAAGGTTGGAGTTGTCGTGAGCCCTAGCCACAAATGCGAACATTTCAAGAAAATTCAACGCTAACGCCAAGAATCGCTGATATATTGTTATCGTAATTACAAACGCATATTGGAAAAAACATCCAGGTTGAAACAAAAAATCAGGGAAATATACTAACTTTCCTACTATTATGGGTACCTACCTCTAATGAAGTTCTCTAATGAACCTATATTCCAATAAGCCGGGGCTTTCTCCATGTATCCTAACGGAGAAAGTGGTGAAAGTATTTGAACTCTTAAATTCCTTGAATAAATTGAATGACCCCGTCCTCTAGTAGAATAAATACGGTAATTGAACTCTCCTTCCGAATACCGTCCCTTGTGAGAGTGGATAAAATGAACAGGACTGCGATCCTTGCCGCAGTTCTCTGCCAGAAAAATGTTCTCAAAAGTCTAAAAGAGCATCGTATTGTCGTCGTCGTTGTCGTCCTCCGTATACCTCAACTAGTACTAGTCTGGCAACGGCGACTCCAAGTCGTTATGTCAAATTTAATCATCATGCACCAACCCTCCCAAAAAGCAAGAGGCTTAAGGAAAAAGAGAGAATCCACTTTCTCTGGCCTGATTCTCCCGTACCTCCCCTCCTTCCTTCTTTCTTTTCTTTTCTTCACTAAAAAGCTTTAGCCAAAGAAATCACCAGGGTTTCCATTGTGCCAACCAAAAACCTTTAATTTTATTTCTAGCTTTCTTCTCCACTGAATGCCATCTTGCGTGATTAAATTCGATCCTAGGAGCTCAGTTGATCAGGAGCTACTGCATACATACTATTTGGTATACAGGGAAAAACTTTCTAAGGTTTGGCAACGGAATAGAGTGAAGAAAACTCCCGGAGCACAATATTAAAAAATCTAATGGTACACAAAAGCAATAAAATATCCTTGTTCACACCCGCCCTAGTTTTACTTACAAGGGGCTAGGCCATGGATGTAAGTAGTTGAAAGAAATGTTGTTATCTCCTCTTATAACTCAATTCAATCGGGGGGATTACACATTCCAGACATAATGTTTCGACGGGAGAAAAAGGGTTTTCCCCCTGTTCCTTCTTTCCACTCCGAGTTATTGAAAGACGAATCTCTTTGACGTTAGGAGCTCTCTTCGGATGATTTCTCTTTTCCTCCGTTTTTCCCCACACCTCGTTAAATCAGTTCAAATTCCAAAAGGAAACACACTCATACACACATACACGAATACGTACAGTGCGTACACGTGCGTACCTCCGATAAATCTGATAATCGGTCTCCGTATCTCTCTGCGTGTCACATTTCACGCCATTTCTATTTCCTTTCTCTACACCCCTGTCTCCCCACCCCCACCCAACTTCTCTTGCCTTTCATCAATTTCAACACTTACTTCTGACGGTCATATTTTTATCTCAGAGTCGAAGAATAGCTTCATTTCAATGAAATTGGTACAGTAAGAGTTCACAAAAATGCTCAATCTCTCATAAACTTCTAAACTCCATTCAGCTTTTTCATTGCCCGGAGTCGAGCGTATAAGATTTAGAATTCCGGGCCCGACAAAGTAATTTCGTTTCTGTAGACCATTATCCACATTTCAAAAGCTCAAAAGGAATTGAGTGCTGCCAAGAACCACGAGTGACACTGCCACTGTCAGATTCTTCCTCAATTTAGACCTTAAGGAAATGTCGGAGGAGCGTACGACAGCCATTTCGGTGTAATGTTAAAATTCGGGTACTGCGCAATATTGCCTGCCTATACTAAAATACTGCATTCGCAGAATATAGGTTTAAATGCCAGTCTATATACACGGAATCGCTGCAACTATGGTGGCCCTACGGGATATCTGCATACCTGCATATTCAATTTAATAGGTTAAAACCTCAAGGTCTCATGGTGAGATTTGAATAAATCAAGACACCTGAGAAATGGCCATTAACAACCCACATCGTATAAACTCAATAACTTGGGTAGTAAAATACTTGAATGCTAGTTTATTAAAATATGATGCACAACAAATGCATACCACTAAAAACCTCCAGGTCTCTGTGAATATGGAAGTTTGACTATAAGGATTTTATTTAGGTCATTCAGAATTAGAGTGTTTTTGTTTAAATATTCTGCCTTTCAACCACCGCTGACTTGTTTGGAAGAGCTTTAAAACTGAGTTAGTGGGGAAAATGAAAAGTTTTTTAAAGGCCTGATTCTTCCTCTGTTAAAAAAGTTTCTGGGTATACTTTCACAAACGAAGAAGTTTCTTTCGTAATTGACTTTTGATTTACTTTTTAAAAGCTGTGGCTTAGCTGTATTGTGTTTTTTTCAGGAATCTCAGAGGAGAAAATGGAATTCTCAAATTCCTTGTCTCGCTGTCTCATACTTACCGTCTCCTTGGCGCTTTCTAATCTCTGATCGTCCAGCCACCACGTTATGTGGGCTGGCGGTCTAGATCCAACGGATTGACACACTAGGTCGTACTTTCTCCGGGCAGTGATTTTGCCACTCTTCCCCAAAATTGCCACCTCTAATGGACTGACTGTAAAGAGAACAAAAAATGGCACTTCAATTTAGTGATTCGGCAAAATTACATTTACTTTTACGAGGAGCCTCCTTTTTAAAGTAAAATTCAGTTAAGACAAATATGTCAGAAATATTTCAACAATTCCTAGAATATTCCCAACGAGGCCATGATAACATAGTCGATTCAATGCGAAAACCACACGAATCTTGGTCGACATTCGTTGAAGCAGGGAAACCTCATAAAATCGTGGAGTAGCGGTCATTGGTCAAAATATGATTGGTGTAGTTATCCGTCCGTCACGCACTGAGGCACGCGACGAAGGGGAATAGAAATCCAAAAAAGGAAACCCGCCGCGGGGGAAAACCCAAGAGTCAGAGTCAGAGTCGGGTATCGGATTCTAAAAGTCATTAGTGATCATACGTACCGTCGACCCAGTTCTAGGGTTTATGGATCCGACGACCTATTAGCTGTTGAAATAAGTATATGTATTCCTCATGGGTACATTTCACGTACGTATAAAGAAGAAGATGGAGTAGTCCAGCCCGAATCGGACCAAGTTGGCCGCCACAATAATGTGTAGTGTTGTGTCTGGCATGGCCAGCAATTCCCATTCACATGTTCAAGCTCAAACCCAAACACCGATCGCATGAGGGTTGAAATATTCGAACGTCACTCAAAACATTGATTTACTTTCCCAGCATTTGAGGAGAAAGTACTGGGTGAAAGCTTTTGCATTGCCATGCAAGCACACTTATTATGGGATTCTATCCTATGCAGTAGTTCCTGCTTATTTCTCCATCAGTTCCTCAACCGTTATTGTACAAGGTAGTTCATAATAATCACTAAAATTTTGAGAAACAATATTTTTGTAATCTCATATTGGAAATATAAGTGCTTCCATGTAAGAACACATATAAAAAAAAGTAAGTTCATTGCGGCTGCCATGACTGCCTTGCTGTCGAGATTTCGATCCCTCAGGCAGTCATGGTTCAGGACACTACGACTCAAGAGACTGTAAGATTTTGACAGGTTCTCCAATTCAATGCATGGTAAATTGAATGTATATTTCCCGTTTCCGAGGATTTCATGTATATGCACGTGTGACGCTTCAGGCTGATAATGTGAAGCATTTAAAATCGTCCACATTTATTTCGACCTTCCCTGTATCTTTCTCTGTACTGGTATACTATTTTCGGTACAGTTCATGGATTACAGTGAGAAAAAAAAGATTGAAGAAGAGAAAAGGAAGGAAGGAACGATCCATCTACTTCTCTGTCTATCTCTCATTCGGAGGATGGACTACAAATACTCCATGCACTCCTTGGGTTTTCATGAATCAATACAAAGAGACAGAAATGTACGAAGCCCATAATGTTCGTCCTTACCGGGTCTGTTATTGACGCGAAGTATTACCCACTACAGCAACTACTACAAGATCTGGTGGAAGACCTTACCGGTTTTGGCACCGAAATCAGAGATCAAAAATGCATGTGCATGAGACATGACCATGGTGCATTGGTGAATACACATCAAGACCCAAACATTATTGACCGACTGGTAAGGTCATTTTAACCGAAGAGTTGGAAATAACATAACCTGGTGGGAAGAAGAGGAAAACTAAAAAAACATTTCAAGAAGACTGCTCATTCGTGGACTGTAGTTGGACTTAACACTTACGCTGCACTTACATGTCACTTTCTCTTCAGAAGGAACCAGGGGGGACGTGAGGAAAAAAAGTTTTCTTGTGTCAAAACTTTCCACTTGTCCCTAAAGGAAGACGTACTTTACGAATTCACTTCTTGTTGTCAGAGAATAACCAACCTTGGAAAGGAAGTGTCTCAGTGTGAGTACGTGGAATAAGTTGTGATAATAATGAAAAGCACATGAATGACTTCCAGGTTGTTTTTCCCCGATACTCCCATATCAAAGTTTGGAGAAAAGTTTAGAAAATAAATGTAAAGGTTGCTCATGTCAAGTTATATTTTGACTGATGCACAAAAATAAATCGGAATTGAGTAGGTGTTGCGTGGTAATGTCAACTAGTGAATCGTGAGATGCAGTTGTTCAAAGCAAACGCATTTTTAAGGATTTAGTTGC
>JAQFYE010002077.1:0-19490 GCA_034694305.1 Protaphorura glebata | reverse complement strand
GGCACAGACACAGATCCTCAATTACCAAAGGAATGTGAAGCACATCCAAGCTTTGAATAATAAGACCTTCTTTTTCATTTTTCATTCAATAATTCATTTTCAGTTAATTAAATAATTCAACCAGGGCTGACGCGAAATATCAATGAATAATAATATGTTTTATGGTGATCATTAATTTTAAGGTGGCCGCTAATCTCGACTTCTAATTTTCATCTAGAGATGGCCAGCTATGATGGAAATGAGTGTCAAAATCTTCAAAGGAATTTGAAACAAAGGAACGATGACAAAAATGGGGAGACGGTATGGGGAAACATGTTGAATGAAACCTTGAATGCTCTCATGAATTTAAATCCAGTGATCGCAAATCCAACCATAAATAAAGTCACTCGGAGGAGACTGAAAATTCATCAGGAATACTTATTGGAGAAAAAGACCTGGGTTGGAGCCACGCAACGAGTGGACGTGGATTCGGAGTTCTTCTACTCCCAATTACTCCAAGCCGGTTAGTTTCTGATTTTTGGTTATTGTTTCAATCGCATAACAGCCTTGAACTCCTGGGAATATATTTTAATAATTTATTAATTCCAAAACGTGTTTCAGTGGCCATCTCTAACTACGCCGGAGCAATGCCTCAAATGGCTTAGACCAGTTTCGACAGCAATGTTTCGAATGAAAGTGTTGAAACAAGCGGTCATGCTGAAAAGCTGCAATTTGAATCCTCCATTCCGGAAAAAATGACATCAATGCCAATGGAACCACCGGGAATCCAACAGTTGACTGGACTTGGTCAGTTCCGGATGTCTGAGTGGATTTTAATCCAAAAGAGATCATAGAGTCTAATTCTGCAACACCAGACAAGAAGAAAGTTATTCCATCTAGTAAATTGGAGTCCCCGTCCACCTCAAACGAATAGAGATCTCCTCCTTGCTATTTTTTTTACGCCCGGTTAATTTAAATTCTCCACCGCCTTCTGAAAACGTAGATGTGGAGGTTGCATCTGAAAACTGGGATAGCTGTCCATGCGTTGGGTGGAACGATAATAAGCCATCACGTGACTGAAATCTGGAGTGGATTTCCGTCGACTCCAGGAAATAAGAAATAAATAGTATTCATTCGTTTAAAAGTATATTTATAACACCTGTACCATTATTTGGACTGTTCTGATAATAAATACAAATCTTCCAAAATATTTTATGACCTATTTTTTTTTTTCAATTTCACACATATTTCTTGTGTTGATGTTCTCGTTTAAGCATAAAGCGTCTGACACGGAAACTCTCTTGACGTAGAAACTTTGTTTGTGGAGTAGAGTGCTAGTCCACAAAACTGATAAATTGAAGAAAACAAAAATAGAAATATTATTTCAAAAAAATTAATTCCGTAATTGTTTTATTATTTGTCATCCTATACAATAAACCAAGAGTACGGACTGTGTATTCAATTCGTTCATTTGAATAACACATGATTGATTTAAACTTTCCTTGACAATTTCTTCTTGCCTTGCCTCATTAATCACTCCACAGTGCACAGGTTATTATTTAGTCTCGCTGTCAAGCGAAGATACATATTTGGCATTTGGCAAGATCACAATTCCGCAGACACATGCAGACAACCTAACAGTGTGTATCAAAATTTCTCCTTATTACCATAGATTCCCCTACAAATAAGATAATAAGTAATGGCGTCAACATATTATCCTATGGCTTCTTGGCAGGTGAGTGTCAAGCGTCCATGATTGGACTTTTACTTCTTTAAAGACTAATTATAATGATGTATTGTATGGGGTCTATAATTTGGCGTCTGAAGTCTACAGCTTGCAAAAGTAGCATTCACGAACATTTAAAATCGAGATTATTTTTAGGTGAATTTTGAGATACAGGGTGTCTAATATGAATTCGCCATAGGTAGAATCAAGTTGAATACCTCATTGCAAAAATGAAATGCAAATGGTATCTCGGACAATGTATTTCGGCGCCAAATGAAAGCCCGTTCGCGCGCACCGCCTGTTCGAACGTAAAAAGACATCTGTTTGAGCCCGACCGGGATGGTTCTGGGCCGGAATGTAAAAAATTGGACTTGGTTCACAATATTATTAGCTTTAGCATTATTATTAGCTTAATTCACATCTTTCTCTCTATATTTAAGTTTCAAGTTTAATGTAGAAATTTACAAGACTTGGGCAGACAGAGGATTCACAATATGGTAAGGTCTGATGACCACGACCGCACTTACACCCGTATTTATAACTCCTGGGCAATTAAATCATATTTATAATATTGCTCCCTTCCTGACCCAAAATCCCTTCAGTTTTGTCTCTGTCACCGTATTCAGTTTACCAAAGAAGTGTGTTTGAATGTGAAGGAAACTTTAAGTCAACGGACAATTCTTATCTTCACCATTGAACCAGTCTCAAAATTATATGTTTTTGAAATAAATTTGAATTGGTAGGACGAAGAAGATTGAATCAAATCGATAGCGAAAAAGAGTTGACACTGACCAATCTCGGGAAGACTTCAAGGAGAATTTCCAATCATTTAGTGAACTTCAATTTCCGTGGAGTTTGAAAGAGAATATCAGGTACGAATTTAATTGAAGATGCTTCATTTTTGGTTTTTGCTCTTAGAAATTAACCACCCAGTCAAGTAGACTAATACGCTCCATTTTGGTGCGAGTGCTCTCAATTTACCCATCCGCTATTTGCGGGTAGATTTTCTGGATAACATTTTCCATACATCCTCAATGGTGAGGGTTTGATCTCTCGGGCAGACAACGTTCCTCAAAAAGTTTTCATTCCAATTTTACTAATTTCTGACTTAATTTGTTTATTTTGGAATATTTTTAAATTTCACCGACTTTCGCGTTTGACTCCAAAGATCGTCTTTTAAATCTATAACTGCTTACGTGAGATATACAGCAAATGCTTAAAGACTGGTAGGACGTAAGTCCGATAATCATATCTGAGAAAATGTGTTTCTAAGGTCCTAGTCTATTTGCCATTTGTCCGCCATTGCATTGGTGGGCGTACTTCTGGGATCCCATTTAACTAGTGGGGTAAATTGACACACTCGCACCAGTGTGGGCACTTCATCCAACTCAATCTCAACAAAGTCTTAAGAATATATTTTCAAACGAATATTGTATAATTTTTATACGTTTAGGACTTCCGATGGAGTGAGTAGTTCGGAGACATAGACTCATATCGTTCTTTCAAGTTCAGAAGAAATGATTAAAAGTCCGGGGCATCTTGAGGAGGAACGCGAGTACACGGGATCATCTCAGCGCACGAAGAATAGAAAACAAGTAGATCCATCTTCAACCGTCATGGCTGATCAAATTGAAGCTAGTTCGGCTGCTCAACCTAGCGATATTTCAAAATCATTCGCTCGTCATGAAAATCCTGGACCCTCAAATCAAACGAAGCCATACAAATGCTTAATTTGCTCTAAATTATGCACTCGGAAGAATCATTTAACAAATCATATAAAATCTCATAAGAAGGAAACCAAGAAAACCCAAATAATTGATGTTGGTGTACCTCCTGAAGAAATTGTTGGTGAATCGTATCGATGTCTGATCTGCTTTCGATCATTTTCCAGGTTAAATGATTTAACTAATCACATGAAGACTCACGACAAGAAACCAATTGCTTCCAATAAAAGCCCAAAATCGCTTTCAGACCAATGTAAGATTGGAAGCACTCTTACCAAAAAAAGACTGGCTGAATGTGCATTTTGTGGACAGTCGTTCGGCGCGGCAATGACCCGAGACACACACTTACTCACTCATTTAGGAGAAAAGCCTTACAAGTGCCCTTCATGTCCAAAATATTTTCGTACCTCATCACATTTGAAGGTACATGTACGGATTCATACAGGTGAGAGGCCTTATAAATGTATTCACTGTTTAAGGGCATTTACACAATCCCATGCCTTAAAGAGTCACTTGAGAATCCATACAGGTGAAAAGCCGTATGAGTGTAAATATTGTCTCAAACTGTTTCGTTGTGGTTCCAATTTAAGGGGCCATTTAAAAACTCATCCGGAGGAGGAATTAAAAGTTGTCTCAGCAAGGCAAAAATATTAAAATGGTGAGAAATATGACAAAGAGTCAAAATTTTCTATTTCTCTAAGATATTTTCTTATTCCGTGTATTATTGGACTGGTTTTGTGGATATTTGTACAATAGTTTTCTCATTTCCAAAAAAATTAAATCTCGCTTCTTTTTTTCCCCCGTTTCTTGTAATTATTGAATTTTGTTTTAGTAATTATATTTAATTTCATACGCTCTTAATTTCGTGTGTTCTGGTGTGATTGAGATATGAACTCGTAGGTAGAAATCGTTCTTCCATTAATTCATAAATTGTAAATGTAAAATGATAAAACGATTGTGGAAGGAACCAACGATTAACGATCGATCGTTCATCACTTGATTATTAATTTTGATTATAATGTAACTTAAATATGATTTCTACAAAACCAAATATCGTATTTCTTATCAATGATTGTGCAATAATCTGATGCCATGACTCCGTGTGCTGTTAATGAAATACAATGTTGTTACGATCTTACCCCCAGAATCTCACTTTATTTTGCATTATCAGAAATAAAGCAGAAAGCATTGGGGATTATACTCCGTTCTTATTATCTATCCTGAGTTGTGAGACGACGGAATTCAGATATCACACATTTTCTCTCAAATGGTGAATTATCGTCTACTTCTACGAATCAAAACCCCCAACACCACTGTCTCAAGAACCTCAATTCCTAAATCAGGTGGAATGCCTCCTTGAGAAGATCAGCTCAAATAAGATCTCAGACACATTCCTCTAGCTCCATATGAAGCGCATTCGCGCGAGGCGAGCGGTTGAAGTTCAAAAATGGGGTTTCGGCGTTTTTCAGCCACATTTTCATGGTCTTCAACTTGGATAGCTGTGAAAACTTCAAAATTTCGAAATTCGAACTTCACCACCACATTGGCACGTGCTCTCTGAAAAATTTGAGTCAGGTTTCGACTATTTTTGAACTAGTCAATTTGCTTCAAAATTTTACTTTTCCTGAAAACACCCGAAAATGAAAGATTCGGACAAGAAATCGTTGTTTCATGGCTCAATATCTTCAAAAAACACTTCTTTTGACTGGTTCAGTTGATTGATATATATGTTCTCATGATCCTTATTTCATTCCAGTCGTCAACAACATTTCATTCGATTTTTTTTTCAATAAATCTTAACCATTAATTCACTCACAAATGCAATCGTTCATAATCTCCATGCATACGCAACAAATGAAAGATTTTATGTCAAAATTTATAACAATACCAATTTGTTGCAACAATGTAAAAAAAATTGTAATCAAACATCAGACATCAAAACTCAGGGGGCATCTCACGAGTGTACCTTATCAGTCCCCTGTAAGTGACGTGACGGAGATTTAATCCCCAGCATACAACTCAATTCATTTTTTAGAACTTCTTGAGAATTCATTATATTTATTCCTATTTTGTTTCGGTTTACAAAGACATGCTGCGAAATACTGAAGAAGGAGACGAGACTGGAGACATGGAATCTTAGAAATGTAGGAAGCAGGACACAATATTATTATTCTTCCTTTTTTCCTTGATCGAACTGGGGTACCACGTAATTGCACACATATCTTAAGAATTTGATAATTTAATAATAATGATTTGGAATAAAACATAATATCATAAAGTTCCATGATTCATGAAAATAATATATTTCTATCTGAAACAAAGAACATAATCACAATTAGAATAATTAATAAGTTGGTTCACAGCTCTACATATCCGCTCTTCACATTCATATTATTGTAGTTCAGAGTGACAATCAGACTGAGCTCGGAGTGATCAATGGGATCATGGCTTTTAGTGCCAATGAAATACTTAGCAAATCTTCACAGTCCAAATCAAATATGTTAGATGGGGTGGGTAGTTGGATTCCAGTTTTGGCAGGTACGACTGGGAGTATGTTCGGTCACTGTTTCTTTTAGACGAAAGGCTCGGGTTTCCAGGGTATCCGTCATTTAAACCAATTGACATGAATAACAAAGTATTTCAAAAATTAATGATATCACCAACTTATCCATCTGTTAAGAATAGGAATTGCGGGGAAATCAAATTTCTACTATTTCGACTTACCACTAAAGATATTTAATTTTAGGAGTATCTAAGGACCGACAAATTCTATCCACTAACACTATCGCCGACCTGTGGTCAAGATTTGTGTACTAGATATTACGCCGTCTGGATCCAACATAGGGGGTTAGAATCACGGCGACATGACTCTATTTTGGCTTAAAGAAATATTTATAAGTTAATTAACACCAATGTAAGGAGTGGAAATGAAGATATCTGTTGAACGAATTTTATGAATGGCCCAGTTGATAGAATGGAGAGGAGGACCAACGAGAGTCAAACCGGGAACGCGTGATCTGTGAAAAATCCGAATTACAAACAGAAATCAAAATAAATAAAACCGACGACGTGGAAGAAAAGCATTGGTGAGGTCATCTGATTAAGGTCAACCAAGGTCAAGGATTGGATTGTTTCCAGAAAAATGTCCTTGAAAGAGAATTCAGTCAAACCAGATGTGAGTTGGTATTTATTTAATCATTCAATTTTTCAAAATTAAAATTCCTTCGTATAATTAAGTTTAAACATTGGCGTGTAGGATTTAGGACGAATGAGAAAAACAAATGAAGTTTTCATGGGTTTGAATTAATTATTGATAACCAACGGATTGAATTAATATGAAACAATAGGTTATGACCTCGACCAGTTTTGTCATTTCATTTGTGACTCCGAATGAACTCGTTGGAAGAACAAAATCATAGAATTTGTTTGATTTCTTATACGTAATTATACAGAAATCAAAATCAATGGTTTATTAATCAAAATCAAAGGACAGCACAGGGTCACCCATAACTATGTTCCCCGTCTTTTGGGCAGCAACTCACATTTTTGTTTAATTAAGACAAGAAAATAGAATTGGGTCGTCCAAAATTTGAATGACATTTGTTTATGGATATTCCAGGTTGAGGAGACTCCTGCACCCCCTGGTGGTGAGAATGAATGGGAAGAGCGAGGAGACCACCCTCTGCGCAACGACCTGGTATGCTTATGTCTATGTTCATACTATACTTAAGTAATTATTTTACTTTATTTGATTCTGCTTGGTCTCGATCTCTGTCAAATTTTTATATGGAGGAAGGAGACAAGTACGTCTTGACAAGGGCTACCATTGAGAGCAGTTCAGCCAATCCTAGGAAGCTACAGTGTTTCCTTTTTACTTATTTTCATTAATTTCCTTTTAGATTCTGGACAAATTGTTTGGATTTGTGAGACGATTCGATCTGAAGACCTGCCGACTTATCTGCAAAAAGTGGAATCTCCACACCATTCCACAGATGCGCGACACCTTCCGGGTCAATATTTATGGAAATGATTTATGGGGGCCAGATCCTCGCAGCATGATTGATCATTTTGTAGAATTAGTCAGCACCAACGAATTGGGGATTCCATTCGACTCATTCCAATTCGGACCGTTTTGTTCAAGAGATGGAGTTGGTCAAAAGTTCCTCCGACTCTGTGGGGACACAGCCAAGGAAATTGATTTAAAAGTTGATACGCGACCATCTTATGAATACATAATTGAAGATGTGGCTGAATTACTCAGATCTTGCCCAAACCTAAAAGTCCTTGGATTCACATCCCATCTTACTTCCCGCTCCAATTCTAGAAGTGTTGTCAAATTATTCTCGGATTCGATGCCAATATTCTCATCTTTAGAGAAGATTACCTTCCACCATGGTCCGAGCGGTAGCGGTATTGATCAACGAGGGAAATATTATGTTTTTGGTATTCAGGAGTTGTTAACTGCGGCTCCAAATATTTCCGAGATTATTGTGAAGGACATCGAGAAGCGTTCCGGTGCGGACAATGGTGATGATGGTGGCAAAATAAGTGCCACATTGAACTGCATTGAGAAATTGGGAAGAGAGTCCTCCATTCAGTCCTTCCATTTCCTCAACGCCAAAATTCTACACATTGAGCAGCTGCGGAAGATGGGAGAAAAAGAGAATGGACTAAAGTTGAAGAACCTCACTTTGAAACCTCAATTAAATACAGATGAAGATTTTGGCCCTGGGAACATCCAATTGGCTACAATCTTCAAAGACACGATTCAAACCTTCAACGTGGAACGAATTCCTGAAAATGATTTGATGGGATTCCCGTTAATGGCGAACCTCAAATCCTTAGGATTCCAACCACGTCGATCCATTGCACCCAAACCTACAAATTTGTCCTGGAAGTTTCCAGCTCTAGAGAGATTGGATATTGAATTTGAAAATAGACCACTGCCGGGATATTCTTCTCAGTTCTTGTCTCAGTATGATCCCAATGCAACCATCAAATCTTTGAGTGTTCGTGGTGTTCACACGCAAATCAACACATTCCAAGATATTCGGCGAGTCTTCACAAATTTAACCAAATTAGATTTCCGGGTTGGAAACCACACTGAAGAGATTCTGAGAGGAGTCTGGAGTGAAATGATGGAATTGAAAGCCTTGTCCATTTCCATTGACATTAGACAGACGCGGGACCTGTCCTTGGACTCTCTCTTCACCGGAATTCCCACTCAAGCACTCGACGGAATTCCCTTTTTCCTGAATGAGTCTAACTTCCTTGTAATGACCGTCCAAGAGAAAAGGGAGACAATTTTAAAGCTGACGGAACAACATTCTCAACTCCCGTCCATTCGGAAGCTAACAAGTAAGGTCTTGTGTATTTCTGAATCACCCTGTACGTGTACATTCACTCACATATAGTATTTTGTTTTTTTGGTTTCAGAATTAAGACATTTGGATTTGGAAGTGGACATGGGACTAGAAGTACATTTTGGTGTAGTACGTCCGAGAAGAATGAGTTCTTTCACTGATCTCACTCTTTACCTGGCTCTCTACTCCATGAACCATCTCCGCCATGTGGACGTCAAACGTTGTCTCGTGAGTGAAAAGTTTGAGACTTCGGCCCAACTAAATTTTGAGCTTTTTAATCCTCATGATCCTTTTCTTTTGATTTGTTTCTTTTCAGTTTACAAAGACCTGTTGTGAAATTATGACGGAGGACACTGGACTTGAGTCTTGGGGTTTTCGAAATATAGAATATCATAATATCATTCCTCCATTTGTCCTCCAAGGCCACCCATAATCATATAGAGATGTATGCAAAAGAAACAAAAAAAACAATCACGATAATTTGTCCTATAATTCATTGAAATCCTGGATCATTAAGTTTTTAATTGAACGCAGTGGTGTATTTTCTCTGATAAACCTTCTTTAACTTTTTTGGAAAGATAATTACTGCTAATTATAATACCAATGGACGGATTTTGTGGATAATTATATTAATACCTGATAACATAATTTATATTATCTGTGCCTAGGTGATTATTTGTCCATGTCGGTTATTCTGTCTTTTATTGGAAACTAATTTTGAAACTTTTCATACGTTAACATGTAAAATGTATTAAAACACTACGAATAAATTAATAAAACCTTCAAAAAGTTGAACGTTAACAATAAAACAGACATTTGTTGAAATTTATTTTAGCTCTTTACAGCCGAAACGTGGCGGCACAGAATTTTTTTAATCAATTTTTTATAAATCTGCGGTTCATATGTGATCATTTGATCTTTTAATGCACCATAACTGCACTTTAATGAACGACTGCTAGTCATTTCCAGTCCGGTTGTTTTTCTTCCTGAATTTTCAGCAACGTGTCCTCATTGAAGGAATCTACCGTCAGCCTTACCCCAACCGGAATCTGGTTTCGTAGAGTATCTTTTTTTCAAAATAAATATTCTTAAGCGTCAATAACTCCATAGCCCGCAGACATGAATTTAATTTAAGACGTTTCATTTTCGGTTTTTGCTATTAAAAATTAACCACCTAGTCCAGTAGATAAATATGCTTCATTTTGATGCGAGTGGTCTGAATTTATCCATCCGCCTTTGGTGCGTGTATTTTCTGGATAACATTCTCCATGTATCCTCAGAGGGTTTAATCTCTCGGGCAGACAACGTTCCTTAAAACGTTTTCATTCCTATTCATTTTGTCACTGTTTCTGTGAGATAAAAAAGTTAAAAAACTGGTACGATAAATATCTTTGAGAAAATATGTTCCATGGTTCATACTTTATTTGTCATTTGTCCGCCAATGGGCGTACTTATGTGATCACGATCACATGATCATCCATTTAAGTAGTGGGGTACATTGACACGCTCGGCGCTCGCACTTGGGTGGACCCTTCTTCCAACTGAACCTCAACATAGAAAGTCTTAGAAATATATTTTCTAACCAATCATGAATAATTTTTATATGTTTAGTAGTTCCAATGGACTGAGTAGTTCTGAGATCCAGACTCGTTTCCTTCTTTCAAGATCAGAAGAAAAGTCTCGACATCCAGGGCAAACTGTGTGTACACGGGAACATCCCAGTGCCTTCGGATATGAAAAAAAGAAAAGCCATCTATTGCACCGTGCACGTTTTATAGCTATCTCTGAATATCTCTCTCTGCTAAACCTCAGAATTCAGGTGTACCAGGATCTTTAGACCTGGAGATAGGATTCCTGGCCATGCATGTAAGTGATCGAGGGTATAAACTATACAGGTTAGGACATGGTAATGTAAAATAATTTTTTTGTTGAGAATCGAGAGTTTTTGAGAGGAGAAAGTTTATAAGAGTATAGACGTTTCGGCTATACACTATAGCGATGACGTCACCGGAGAGCTTTGCATCTCACGTAGCTAAGCTAATGATGAACAACATTTTGGATATCCAAGAAATTATGTGCGGAGGTTTGGATATCCAATGCATATCCAAGAAGTCTAATGGATATCCGAGAAAACCAAAGGATATCCAAGAAAACCAATTGATATCCAAGAAAACCAATTCATATCCAAGAAAACTAATGGATATCCACTAAAACCAATGGATATCCAAGAAATCCAATGAATATACAAGAAATCGAGTGGATATGCAAGAAGTCCAATGAATATCCAAGAAAACTAATGGATATCCAAGAAAACCAATGAATATCCCAGAAAACCAATGGATAACCAAGAAATCCAATGGATATACAAGAAATCCAATAGATATTCAAGAAAACCAATGGATATCCAAGAAAACCAATGGATATCCAAGAAATACAATGGATATACAAGAAATCCAATAGATATGCAAGAAGTCCAATGAATATCAAAGAAAACCAATGGATATACAAGAAAACCAATGGATATCCCAGAAAACCAATGGATATCCAAGAAATCCAATGAATATACAAGAAACCCAGTATATATCCAAGAAAACCAATGGATATCCAAGTAAACCAATGGATATCCAAGAAAACCAATGGATATCCAAGAAATGCAATGGATATACAAGAAATCCAATAGATATGCAAGAAATCCAATGGATATCCAACTAGCTATGTATAAAGAAAACTAGCTATAAATGAAAAAAAACAGCTATGTATAAAGAAAAATAAGGTATGATTGAAGAAAGCTAGTTATTTTTTTTAAATTGTGCTATGTACAAAGAAAAACTAGCTATGTATGAAGGAAAACTAGCTATGTGTGAAGAAAATCCAGCTATGTTTGCAGAAAACTAGCTATTTAAGAAGAAAAACTACGTATGAAGCAAATTTAAGCTCCGGTGGTGGTGGTGGTGGTGACGGTGATGAGGGTGGATCACCGTTATTACAATGCAAATTCCAACTTATGGCAGATGAGTTAATCATTCTAAAACCCAAAAAAATGTAAATAAAACGCATTAAAAAGATGGATAAATTTTGTATAAAATTATTTTTTAATTACAATCATTTAACTAATACAGTAATATAAATACACCAAATAGCACTAATATAATAGCACTTCTTAAGATTCTTGAAATGCTTCAATTATATCAAAGTAAGTTGCACGTGTGAGATCAATTTGATGCTTTACATGACACGTTACTAAGGACCATAGCACATCCATCATCGTGTAGCTAATTTTCGTGTTTGCTTCTTTTTCTTTTTCTTCTTCTTCTTCCTTTTCTCCGTCATCGCTATTGTTATCACTGTGATTTCCTTCCCAAGTTCTAACATTAGCATCAAGCACCAGATTATACAAAAGTCGTCTAGTAAATTTGTACCCGCCCATTTGCGCTAGTGCGAGGATATTTCCAAGTCTCTTAATTTTTGCATTTGACACAAAACTGCCGATATTTCTATCTATCTCTTCATCGTCTTCATCTTCGTCCTCACTTACGACTGCATCTGTTTTCTCTTGTTGGTAGAATTGCTAGAATTATCTACAACAATATTCGATTCGCAGGATGGAGGATGGTAATATTGCATTGTGTGGGAGCTGGGTCCAGCCTATCACGCTCGTGTACTTCAAATCTGTGACGTACACGTGGATCTATTCTGAAACGTCTTATGTACGTTTGACAAAAATATGTAAAAGGCACAAATTCGAGGAAGCTTGGAAAAATTAGAGAATTCTTGAAAAAGAATTTTTGATGGTTCTTCTCAGAAAGGTCAATCACCTACGACCGATCGACGCCAAAAACCCATCATGATGCTTAAACTCCCGCGAGTTCTTCCCAACAAGGCCAAGCCCGGGAGACGTCTAGAACCATAGGATAGCATGGTGAGCGCTTCCCCAACACTACACAGCATGGTATGGGTTTTTCCCAACACGCGGTAGCATGGATGACGTCTGGCCTGGGGTATTTTTTCTACTGAGGGTCCTCAACATCCTCCTGATTGGAAATTGCCTCAGTCATCATATTTGCAAATTGATGGGACGTGTTGCAGGGTGGTGACCGCCACCGGAAATCCTGTAGAGATCGTTGTTTTGTGTTGGTATTTGTTATTTTTTTGGATACGGGGCATTGAAGGTAATTGCTTCAATTGGTCTAACGTTGGAGTGTATTTGAAGTTCACTTTAATTTTCCGAATCCAAAGAAATCAACTATTGAGGGTTTAAAGCGAAGTTTTAAACGCATGATGATAATAGTTTTCGAGTGGAGTAAAGCGAAGTGAATGAGTTCTTCATTAAAAGGTTAGGGTGTTTTATATGATGGAAATACATACTAGTATCCTGCTTCAATTTGATCGGTTCATACTAAATTCAAAAATATTATTCAATTGAATGCTTAAATTAAATCGCACCTACTCTAATTAGGTTTGTCACACTAGGGTTGCATCTGTTTGTATTAGTTCCAGTTCAAGTTTCTGACTTACTTTTTGTGAAATTTAATTCTAGTTCCAGTTAAATGCGCATCTGTTTTCCCTTCCTTCTAGTTTCATTTTTAGTGTCAAAATCTATTTAATTCTAGTCGCTTATATCTCTGGTTTTTACGAGTTTAAGTAAAACGTGATTTGAACTCTAGTTTGTAGTTATATTACTGAGTTCCAGTTTGTAGTTTTGCCAGTTAAGTGCTAGATTTAGTTCTAGCTTCTTTTCTGTTTTATTAGCACTAGTTTATTTTCCAAGTACTAGAACCAATACTCGAACAAAATGAGTAGTATAACTTATACAACTCTACGTCACACTAAGCAGATTATGTTTCATTTATAATGGTAATCCATATTAACCAACAAGTACAACCCAAAAAATATTTGGTGCTTTCTTTCTAGCTTGTATAATTATTACACTAAGCCCAATTAGAAGACTTTATTTTTTTTGGAATTGTGTACTTACCTCCCGCATCGGCTCTTGGAACATTTGTGCCTGATTTTGGGGCTGTAGGTTGTCGTAGTAATTCTTTTTCTTTAAAACAAATGCTTTGTTAAATTTTTCGGTAAAGAAGACTTTCAGGCTTTTGTGTTGTTCCCAGTACATATTGCTTTCTGTTTTACATTGCCCGCGAGACAGCTTCATGTCCTAAAAATACAAATGATTTAAAATTAATATGTAATAACTAAAGTCATTAACTTGATTTACAATTACGTAGATGTCTCAGACTACAACCCAGGCAAAGTTTATATTGCTCCGGTTTTGATTTCTCAACATCGTATGATTGGTTTGACTTCTTCCTTTACCATATTGGAATTTTAATTTTTCTGTGCAGTTCGCGCAGAAAAAAAATATAATGGGCAGACTGAGATCGGAGTTTATCCACTTTGAAATCTAACCAATTACTACTAAAATGAAAATTGAGGTCTTACAGATTTTGAAGTATTGATGTTGTTCCATTTTTGTTATACTTGCACGCCAATATCTATTTAGAATTGCTCAAATACTGAATTAATTATATACTAATTAAAAGCTCAATGCTTCATATGTTCCAATTAATTGTGAGTTATAATTTTGGTTATGTGCAAAACGGACTCCACAGTGTTGCCTGTACTCCAAATCTAAAGTTGAGGGTCACAAGCAACAAATTATTATAAAAATGTTCAGCTAAATGCCAATTCAGCTGTCAGTAAGACGAGAGTACATACGCAGACCGGCTAAATCATTAATTATAGAAGCTGATTGAAAAGACCCCTTTACAACTGTGTTGAAAGAATTTGCAGTGTAATCTTTAGCAAGTCCAATAACATTACGGACTTTTCTTCATAATGTCACGTACTGTGTGTAATTAGATCAATTCTGCACTAGCATCGAATCGCCACACATTCCTTTATATTGATTTATATAACATGTGAACATGTAACATGTGACATGAACCCATAAATCTTAGCCTTCTAGGGCTTGTGGCATTGGGCAGTTTTGTCTGCTCAACTTGAAAAGATACAGGAAGCTTCATGAAATGGTTTACGAAATAAAAAAGGCATCTGCATCTCGATCATATGTTACGTGTTTTGACTTCGTGTGCTGGAAAAAAAAACTGTTTGCACTTTGCAAGATAATTATGTATGTAAGGGTGGATATAAATTTGCTCGTTTTCACTGTGCAAAAAATAGGATGCCTCACATTTGTTTGTCCTGAGAGCCAATTTTTTTCGGTTCACTCGTCAATAGCAGTAGAAAGTGAGACGTTGAAAAAGAAATTTACATATAATGTATACGCTGTCCCAGATCTTGTGCATATCAATTACCAACCACATGAGATTTGAACATCGTATAAGACTCGTTCAATTTTTCTTTCAATCACGGAGAGTTTACAATTTACGTCATGCTGGTTTTCTTTTTTCTCGCGCGGAGTTGGTAAAACGTACAAAAGTAGTTTGACCTCTTTTTATTATATTCCCTTCACTGTGTGTATAATATTGTGAGATACTATACCGTGAACGGCAAAAGAAGCTGGCCACCCCAACATGCCCCAACTACAAGAAGGCATGGGCGAGGAGCACTTAAAATTCCATGCACTCTTGCAGATGGGGCAAGTTGGGGTGGCCAGCTTCTCTTTCCGTTCACGGTATAATAAACTGGCAGAGAACATACCAGAGTCACTATTATATTGTCTCTGACTAGTCCATTTGCCACAGTTTAAAGAAAGGAACTGCCGCAGAATGAAAGATTTTTTTCTAAAATTAATTGTTCAAGTTTTTGCTTTTCTTCCACATAATTTTAATATTTTAAATTACTCATTTTGGCTAAATATTTGTCACAATATATTCTCGAACGCGTGTCTGTCTCATTCAAACGCCATTCTAGTTAACACTAATTTCGATTTCCTAATTTTGATCTCGATTTGTGTCTTCAATCCGATAAAATGACTCGAAGTCATTGTTTAGATGAAGTATGTGATTTTCCATTGTTTAGATTTTTAGACCAAATGAAATGATTGGTATAAGTGTCATTTCAATATGTCTTATTCCAACTTTGACTTAAATTGACTGTCAAGTGAAACAACTTTGAAAATGTCTGAACCACCCTTTAACGTTGCGTTGGTAGCACAACTAAGTTTTTGAAATACGCACAACCAGGTGGAGATTCTTTTTGTAAAACTTAGAGAACATGGTAATTGTAAATTTTACAAAATCCGAAGTAGCCGTGTTGTACAAAATTAACTAACGAGGGAGGTACTTGACGTGGATGTAACTCAACTATTTTGACCCAATTTTTTTTTCTGAAATATTATTGTGTTGGAGTTTGCCAATTGGCACCAGTTAAATTTTCAAAAGTGCATCAATGTTTGGTATGTACGACATAAGAGCGCATGGGCAGGGTGTTTCGATTGACTCGGGAATTAAAATGTATAGAATGTGCCGATTTTGCTTGCCTACCGGACAAATGCATTTGCTAATACGCGCTCCGTTATAAATATTAACCTATACTTGTATACAATGTAGTTCAAGTACAGCCTTAAAATACATCACCTAAACCGTAACCAAGAATTTATATTTTATTCTTGCAGAAGACATCGCTGGTTGACAGGAACACTCCGATCTGGTGGGAAGTCAAGATTGCTGCTTCCGCTCGAGGCTGTGTTTGTGAACAAATAACTAAACAAAATAGTTATTAATATTGACGCACAATCATATGTTTACTAAATTAAGCCTTAGGATCTACATTTTCAGTGAAGATCTGGAAAAAGTACTCTTTTGAGTACTGAAACAAAAGTTTGAAGAATTAATGAATATTAGACAATGGCTTTTGACTGTATGTCAAGAGTCTCTGACGAACCAAATGGTTACCTTATTCAACTCTATTGGAAAACCATGTGATTCGTCACACAAAATTAGACTGGGGTTATCCCACAGTTTTATAACATGATATGTAACGGAATACATGCCATATGGGGAGAGGCAGGTATCATAATAATATTGAGTTAGAAGTTAAACGTAATAAATTTTGAAAAATTTGAAACTTCTGAGTTTTACCTAATATACCAACGACATCAGCATTAACGAAAAGAATTAAATGCATATAAACCATTTATCGTAGTGAATAAACACGATAAATGTGTTTTACTGGGATTGATTACTATTCATAATTTCTCATGGGTTAAACAAGATACTTTTGAGTGTATCATGGCGTAATGAAAGGTCAGTTTTAACGAAAAAGATCAAACGATATCTGTGGTTGAAACTGATTTAGTTTAAAGAGCCTTAATAGGATTAATTTTGAATCAAATTCCATAGAAGGAATTGAGTCTTGAGAGAAAAAAAGAAAACTACAAAGTCATAAGTCATTCTCTTAAATTGTGCAAACGCGTGGATTTGGATGAGAATAACTCACTAAAAGGTAACACGTTAACCTTAAAATTGAGAAAATGAAATGACTTAATATTTGTTTTATCAACATTTATCAGGTAACTTTGTAACGCGTTTTGTAACTTTGTTACAAAAAGAAGAAGCAGGAGCGAATAGATTTCGCACTGCCCTATATAGTTAGTACACATTAGTAGTTACTAAATCTTGAAACGTTACCGTTATTATTCACATAGTGAATCGAGTCATAGGTAACCAGAAATTTTAAATAAATCCATTCTTGACAGTTGAATGTATTTAAAATTCCTCAAATTTTCAAAATTCTAAAATTCAAAGACTCCATTAATTTGATATCTTTATCTCGTTTATGACGTAAAACTTGCGAGAAAAGAAGAAACAAGAGAGAATCAACTAGATGTGGCGGCACTATTGGTTGACGAAACTAAGTGTGTCGTCCTGAAAGTTACGAGAAATAGCGCTACGAAATGTCAGTGTTTGCAAAAAACGGTTGAATTTATAAACTATCTTGCTCTGTTCCTTCTATTAGGAACTATATAAAGAACATTTGGTTGTTCCACTATCAAAATATTGTATTATTTCTCCTAGTAGCGTAGAATTGCATCTTAATATCTGCAATTAGTTCTTGCAACAATATGGTTCGCAAACTTTAATTGTGATTGTGAAACTGCAGTTGCTGATTTTCTTATTACAATTATTCGCAGAAATAGCTTTGATATAGATCAACACTATATCTTCCTATTTGTTTAGTATGAAACTGAATTTTCAATAATCAGTATATTGCCTTGGGTAAATTTCTTTGAAATATATTTTTATCCTTAATCTTACGCTCTTGTCGGACACAAAAACTGAAATTGGGGATTATATTTTCAAATTTTATGGAAACAAAATTATTTCATTTTATTAGTAATGTGAGATTAAGTGATGGAAGAATGGAATCAACATAAATTGAAAGTGTATATTGTAACAATGAAAATGTGAAAAC
Organism: Protaphorura glebata; assembly: GCA_034694305.1. Lineage (NCBI taxonomy): Eukaryota > Metazoa > Arthropoda > Collembola > Poduromorpha > Onychiuridae > Protaphorura > Protaphorura glebata. Next base: position 1,320 of record JAQFYE010002077.1, on the reverse strand, counting down.
GGTTAGTACTGTCGCGAAAGGAACAGAGATACCCATCTTAGATATTCAATTAAAAGTGTATATTTATATATTTTAACTAGAAATGTTGTTGTGAGATACTAAAAGAAATCAAACACTTTGTACAGACTTTTTCAAAATTTGAAAAGTCTGTACCTACAGGAAGTAGTATGAAATATGAGACACTCTCCAGTATCGCCCGTTCGGCTTTTCGATTGAAAAAAATAAAACAATAGAAATTGTCTTGAGTTTCAGAAAACATTATTTATTTAATTTATCTTGTCAGTTGTCGCTGGAGTTGTGAAATATCACTAAACTTTCGAACACTAGTCAGAATTTTCTTTGATAAGAAAGCTTTTGATTTTAAAATTAATAAAACTTGAAATTTATAAATCAAAATATGGCTAAATAAGTGTAGGCGTAGCTTGTAATCAGAAATAATAAAATGTCGGCAAACCTAAGCTGATTATCTTGGTCCATTTTCATGCTAATACAAGGTAGACCACATTGAAAGTGATTGTCACCTGGCTACATAGCCTAAACTAAACTTTGTGTCGTCCTAAATTCGACACTTGGAAGGATATGACAGTATTTATAATCCTAACCCAATAATTAGTAGTTGGTGGACAATAACTTAAAATTTATATAAAATTTTTCTGTTTCTGTCGTTGTGTCAATCATCTAACTATGATGATGTTTGACTAGTTCCAGGCTAATGAAACTACATGACTCCAAAATTCTAAACTTTGAAAGATTCGACGGGATTGTCGCTATCGTGGTTGATAATCTAATCATAATTATCTATATAGAATCCAGGTTGAACATGAACTATTCCAAATCCAGGAATGGGTCGAAAATAATGAACCTATACTTTTATGGTCTGTTAAAAGACAAAAAAATTTTAATGACAGAAAAAACAAAATCACTAGAAAAGTTGAAAACAATGCAATTCAAATGTGCATCTAAAATTGTTTCTGGAAGAGTGAAAATATAAAGTTCCATGACACCAGGGGTGTTAGTAAAATTTAAAGAATTATTTTGATTGCAATTTAAAAAAAAATATTTGAAAATATCTCAAATATATTTCTGAATTTGGAATATGCAATATTATGTAGCATTTCCAAATTGTCGTTTTTTTGTGAAAAGAAACGATGATGAAACAAGGAATTCTTGTTTCAATGAAACTAATATATATATTTATCTACAGCAAATTATGTGCTGAGAGTTTAAGAGTAATAAACGAGGCAGAACTTTAAATGATAAGACTTTAAAGGCTGTCTTTAAGATTCATGGGATTAGTGCTATCCAAAATAAATGAGTGAA